>JAODLD010000144.1:26490667-26501023 GCA_026781065.1 Mormyrops boulengeri | reverse complement strand
TCACTCTAGGGAGGATGATAGGGTACTGCTTCACTCTAGGGAGGATGATAGTGTACTGCTTCACTCTAGGGAGGATGGTAGGGTACTGCTTCACTCTAGGGAGGATGATAAGGCACTGCTTCACTCTAGGGAGGATGATAGTGTACTTCTTCACTCTAGGGAGGATGACAGTGCACTGCCTCTTCAATGCTAATCAAACCGTTAGTCGCTGTATGCTCTGTAACTGCCGGTCTCTGTTCTGTCCAGCAAGCTTTGTACCAGTGAATCTTTGTCATTAAACAGCAATGGCTGGCTGAGCATCCCCTGGGTTTGTCTGTTGCCAGAGGCAACACCATCTCCACCACTGAGCTGTAGGCGATTTCATTAGCACTCACTTCCCCCACGTAGAATTATCAGAAGACATGAAAGGAGGGTTGATTCATCATAGATCCTACAGAGAAATGCTCTCCCTTTAAAGAAAAGCATTACAAGTTTCATATTTTTCTTGCTTGAAAGCTGCACCGAAGCTTATGAAAACATAATTAGAGACAGACCTGATGTACTGATGAGATTTTAAAAGTTATTTATGTGCTAATACTGTTTACCTTTGTAGGGGGGAAAAATCTTTTACATTTAACTGAAAAATAATGGTTTTACTGAAAATGAATATTTTGGTATAATTAAAGAGGTCATAAACCCAACCATATAAGTGCATTTGAAAACTTCTTTCCTCAGAGTTTTCACCTTTTCCTTTTCTTTTTTCGTAAGCTGGCATTTTTTTAGACGTTGAATTCTTTGACATCCCTTTTTCATACATTTTGTGTGTAAGATAAAGATATTCATCATGTTAGCTTCTTAATCATACGCATTTAGTACTGATGATAAAAAAGGCACAATTCACAGGAGTCCAATAAAGAGCTAAAATCATCATCTGTACCTGTATATTCTTTCTATTAAGTGTTTTTTTTCCCAATTGTATTATTTATTTATTAATCAGCACAAGAAGAAGGAGATAAGACCTTTAAAAGGACTGAAACCCAACTTATTCCAAAAATATTCAGCTCTGACAGCATCTCAGCCGTTTGCACTGGGAATGAACAGTGCTGAGAGTAATCATAGCTGCACAAGGAATAATGACAGGCTTTTTCTGTGAGCTGAATGCTGATTACCGCTGTCTTTGCGTCAGTCAGTCAGTCTTACATCGTCTAGTGCAGCCCCCGTCAGAGCGGCATCGGTATATAGTGAGGAGGCAGCACAAAAGGCGTTTAACGGTGAGCGATTAAAGGGTTTTCCATTAAAAGATGTATTATCAGCTAAATTAGACAATTAGAATAACTGAAGCTTTGTTAGCTCAGACTGTACGATGCTTAGGAGCCTAGTTGGGGAATTCATTAGTGATTATAGCACGGGTTAGGTGCAGTCATCTGCCCAGGAGAGTAAGATCCATGGAACGTAAGAGGTGGCTACTTACTGTAATGTTAGGCAGGATATCGAGTGCATGATGGCTTAAGAAAGCTGATTCACAGCCACTTTGACAGTCTGTGTGCAGACCTGGAGATTGTCAGGGCCCTCTGTTCAATTACATGCAATCTGAATGATTTACAAGGAACTCCTCCTTTCGTTGGCCCCCAGTGGCAGGATCTTCTACTGCCCTCATGTCTGTCTCCACTGCCACAACCAGTGTGACTGTTGGCAGCTGGGCAGCAGGTGGTGCAGTGACAATTTCACAGTAGAAGTCTATACGTATAAGAATTGAAGGACTGAAGAGACTAAGCAGGCTTTGAAGCTCATGGTGTGGGTGACCTCAACCCCCAACTGTTTTAACCCAATAAAGAAATCAGCATTAAGTTAAACCAGGACCTGACAGGTTACTGCAGCACACTTAATCTGAATGCTCATTTGACCCAGGACTACCTTCATTTCAGTTAAATCACACTGTGTTTATACTGTTCAATTAAGCATTTTAACTGGTAAAACATACATGCACAACCAAGTTCCAGTCTATAGATGGGACTTTTTGTTGTGCTATCACAAATGTACCTAAAACTGCTTTAGTAAAATACATAATTAAAAATGGATTTGTGATTGTAATTGGTGGATGTCACAGTGGTGCAGTGGCTAATACTGTTACCTTATATGTCTGGGAGCAGGGTTGATTGCAGGTGTGTGTCTGCCCTGTGATGGATTGGTGTGCTGTCTTGTCCCCATTGTTTCTGATAAATGATAAATTTCACTTTTGCAGAAGTACACTGGCATGCTTTTCCTACTCCATCTCGTTTTCCGTAGCTTGGGGTCCTAGCACAGGGTCAGGCAACGTGCGGCACCCGTTGGAGATGGGGATAAAGAGCCTTGCTCAAGGACCCACAGACATGTGACTGTTTTGCTGAGGCTGGGGTGCAAACTGGGGATTTTCCAGTTGCTGGTGCAGAGAGATAGCCTGCTGAGCCACTCACCTTCTGGGATATGGTCTGCAGCCCTGCGTAGGACAACTGCAAACATATACAACTGCAGTGCATAAAAGAAACTGTTGTTGTATAATGATATGGAGGCGGGTCTTGCATATCTAAATGTCCTTGCAGAGTGGAACATTTACCAGGTTCTGCCAGACAGAGGTAAATGATATCTGACAGTTACGTCGACTCAATTAAATCATCTCCAAGGGCTGGAGATTACATACAGGCTGTATTTAAACAGTGTCACTAATTTGCTCCTGTCTGCTGCTGAGTTGAAGCAAGGTGATCAAAATTTAGTTGAACTGGAATCTTACAGTGGTACTGACAGCAAAAAATGCCATTTATGCAAATCATGTCTGCTAAGCAACTAAATTAAATAAGTACTAAGATAGGTAAACTGCTTGCCGAATGTGGTGCAAAGCGAAGCTAACTTACTACCAATAGCTACCTCTCACCTGGAATAAAATGTAACAAACGAGGTGAAACAACTGAGTATTTGAATAAAAAAATATATTTAGAAACAGGTGAATACATTCTGTTAAAATAGCTGCTTAAAAGGCTCCTCTGAGGGCCACCGTGTACTTCACACATCGTTTGTATCGTTAGTACATTTTGTTTGGAAGGACTGGCTGGATCAGCAACACTTCCACTAATTCAGGGGTCATTTATCCTGTTCCCACACTAGGATGGCGCAGTAAGACCCCGGTCATATGTGAGGGCATCCAAAGCGAAAATGGGGCCTAATGTTTGTGTGTCTGATTTAATCACAGTGGCATATCATAGCAAGCAGCTTGTGAACACATCGGAAAGCACCTAGACCCATATGAAAAAGTTCTTTAAAAAATAACATGCGACTCTAAAAGGTTTTACCCAAGTCATGTAAGCTTTTTATATGACACTCAAAACAAATATACAATCCATATTAACTTAATGTGTCATTAGACATATATATCCTTCATTGATGTAAAATACTTATGAAATTATCGTACCACCATGCCCTACAGTTCATATACAATCCATATTAAATGTATGTGTATTAGTCATATATGTTCTTTATTCATATAAAAATCATGCAAAATTAATGTCTTGTCAAGCATACAAGTTCTACATCGATGTGCAATGCATATTGAATGAATTTTTTTCTGTATCAGTTTTTATGCATAATTCTTTGAATGAACTCAATTGAATCATGGACAGTAGTTCCACACAACTAGAATGAGTATTTTGAAAAGGAAACAACCTTTTTCAGTTGATTCATTTTGTGTTCTGAGAACATAACATGAATTTTCTCATGTCTAATTAAACCAACTGAATGTGGAGAGATCATACATGTCTTTCATTAGAATAATATAAAAGCAATACAATTTTTTATTAAGAAACAAAATCTGACTAAAGCCAGATTTTATCAATATGATAAAATGTAAAATGTAAGTTTTTCCTATAGGCTTTTCCCTTGAGTGACTTCGCTGAAGTGTGTTTTTGGTATGAATGTGGCCATTATCGTACAAGAAAAAAACACTGATTATAGTGAACATATAAAAAACTGCATATATTGTCATATATAATTGAAATAAGAAAAATGCTCAATAGCTTTATATGAACCATGTGATTTCTTCATATGGGGAGTAACAGTTTTGAGCATATCTGTTACATTTTTGGATATCAGTCTATATTTATTTTCATTTTTGATGCAAGGAGTGTTGGGTAGAGAGGCAAATAGTTTGATCTTTATGGACCAAAGTGGTATAACATCCTTTAGGAAAGACCCAGTTTTGATTGACTGACACACCAAGTCAAACACGGTCTCTAACCATCTCTCATAAACCCTTATCCATTGCAGGATGATGGTGAGGCAGCCTGTCCCAGGAAGAGTAGGAAGCAAGTATATCCTGGATGAAAAACCAGTCCTGCAGAGGTGCACACACCTACACACACATGGAACTTCGAGGCACCAATGAGCCCAACTGCATGTCTGTGGAATGCAAGAGGAAACTAGAACTTACAACAGCCACAGGAAGACATGCAAACTCAGCGGCACAAAGACAGGGGCAGGAAATCCCAGCCCGGAGGGGTCAGGTAACAGTGGTGCCTACTGAGTCACTGTGCTGCTCTCAAAACGGGTTGTAAACACTTCATTACTATAACCATTTTCCACAAAAGCTGGGACACTGTGTAAAATGTAAATAAAAACCAATGCAAATGATATAACCCCATATTTAATTTAAAATAGAACAAAGGCAACATATCAAATGTTGAAACTGAGAAATGCTATTGCTTTATGACAAATATATGCTCAATTTGAATTTGATGCCAGCAACATGTTTCAAAAAAGTTGGGACAGGGGCAACAAAATTAAATGATAAAATAAAACATCTCACAATGAATTAGGTTAATTGGCAATAGATCAGTAAGTTGATTGGGTATAAAAAGAGTCTCCCAGAGAGGCAGAGCCTCTGCAGTGATGATGGGGAGAGGTTCACCACTCTGTGAAAGACTGCGTGGGCAAAGAGTGCAACAATTTAAGAATAATGTTCCTCAATGTAATATTACAAAGAATTTAAGAATTTCATCATCTATGAGACATAATATTATTAAAAGATTCAGAGAATCTGGAAATATCTCTGTACACATGGGACAATGTCAAAAATCAATACTGGATAGCTGTTATCTTCGGGTCCTCAGGCGGCACTGCATTAAAAACAGACACAATTCTATAGTGGAAATCACTGTTTGGGCTGAGGAACACTTCCGAAAGCCGTTGTCTGTGAACACACTTCGTCGCTGCATCCAGAGATGCGTGATGAGCCTCTACCATGCAATGAAAAAACCATATATAAAGATGATCCAGAAACGGTGCCAAATTCTCTGGACCTCAGCTCATTTAAGATGGGCTGAGGCAAACTACTACCAACTATTGTCAGAACAATAAATAAAACACCAAATAAAAAAATGAATGTATGTTACTCCTAAAAGTATTTCAGGATTATATTAGGATTTACAGTAGTGTGCGTCGTTGGTTTCGTGTGTTTGTGTGTTCGTTTCAATATTTCTTCGCTTCACTGGATCATAAACTAAGCAATGCTCTTCTATTTCCATGTCATTCAGATGTTGTAAAATAATAAATAAAAATGCATATAAAAGCATGCATTACTGACTATCAGATAAGTTACCAAATGGATGTAAAATCAAAGACATTAATTTCCGCCTGGCACTAACCATGTATTCCTTCACAATACTAAGCCATAGAAAGGTCCCCAATGAAACAAATCATGGAGACCCTAATCTCAACATTCACAAGATTATATTTGTAGTGCTTGCAAATTTTTATATTAGATGAGACTAAAAACTGAGAAATTTCAATAGGTGCAAGTAGTTCTTCCTCATAAAAAGCATGATATCAACATATGTCAGCATTAACAGGTCAGATTATGACAAATCTGAGTAGCCCAGAATGTCCTGAAAACAAAACCATAAAGCATACATGGCTAACTCATACACATAAAATGTAATTAGTTTAAAGGGAAAAACACTCAAGAATGGATATGGTTCACAGGGTTAAAAGAAGAGGTGATGCAGCACAGCGGTAAACATTCCCTTGTCCTAAATTTTTTTAAATGTGCTGCTGGCATCAAATTCAAATAGAACATGTATTTGGCATTAAAACAATAAAATTTCTCAGTTTCAGCATTTGATATGTTATCTTTGTTCTATTTTCAGTCAAAAATTCATTAATTTGATTTGCAAATCATTGCATCCTGTCTTTAATTTACATTTCACAGAGCATCCCAACTTTTTTGGAAACGGGCTTGTATGGGGTGACCATGTCTTGGTTTACAAACAAGAGAATTAGAGTTACAGTTAGGCAAGGCAAATACACATATAGATACTATACTTTGGAAAGCAAGTGTCAGTGTGTAATGTCCCAGATATCTATAGGTCCCACAAATGCATTTTCATGTCCCAAAAAGAGGACAAAAAAAGAATGCAATGTCACCATAATGATTAGAAAGTGTGACTTGGTAACTTAGCAATTATGAATTATTAATGATTTTTAAAAAGCAGATCCAGGCCTTAAAAGAGATTGTCTCTGTTCCCCTTAATTCATAGCATGAGACAGGTTGTCCTGGGGCTTAATTATCTGCTTCCTGTATTTCTGAGTTACCCAAATGCTTCCTTGTACACACAGCAATACATAAACCAAATCAAATGTGTCAAAATTGTAATGTTTAAAAATTGTAATGTTTCAAATATGCAAAATCAGAATTCATTTGATCATAAAACATGTCAAATGACAAAACTAAATTTGCCTTTGTAATTTTTGCATGACTAAAACCAAACAGCTGAAACAGACTCTTCCTGTGCTTTCAGTTTCAGGCGCAGTTGCCTTTTATTCCACATCTACAAATTTCAGAGCAACAATTTCTTAGCTATTTGTCAGAATTACCTCCTCTGGTTTGACATTTGGCTTTAAAATTATAGGCGTTTTATATTGAATTAGTTCCTATATGTCAAATGTCCACAAGTTATTCTCTAGACTGGTGTTGCTGGTTTACTGCTACCAGAGGGACAGGGTGGGGGGGGGGCATGCTCTGAGGGTCTATGGGCCATTTACCGGCACCATCATTTCTGTGCCCCCTCCTCCCCAAAACACCTACCACAGCTGGGCTGGGTGTGATGTGGGTGTGGGAAAAGGTGAGGAGGTGAGGAGGCTGGATTCTGGATTCTCCGCGAGCCTGGCTTCCTGTGCCGCTTCCCTTCTCTTACAGCAGGCCATCCTCATCCACCTTCTCCATGCCACATGTCTCTGGGTTCAGGCATTTTGTTCTGGAGCTTTCAGCCTGCTGTGTAACCCTGGATGCCTCCTTAATCATTACCCTGTCCAGGGCTGGCCCGGGATCATAAGGGATTCGTCCCCAAACATTGGGGTTCTGCAAGGCCCCATGGTACATATCACTGGGGGAGGTGGGGTCCCATGATTTATTTTGCCAAGTCAGGGGAGGGTGGGGTCACCATTATTAATATACCGAACAAAACGAATTTACCAGCCAGGTTTATGGGAATCCCCACCATGGTTAATTATGCTGGCCTGGGGGAGGGTCACCCATGATAAATTTTGCCAGCCCAGCTATCTATCAGCCGACTGTGAAAATACTCGTTATACCAGATGGCTGGTCCAGCCCTGACCCTGCCTGAGATTTGATAACTTGTGCAAATAGTTGTTAAGTGTCACATGAAGAAAAGCAGGACTCATTTCTTAAAATGTAATTGCAGTTACGAGCAAGGACAAGAAGTCAGCCAAGTGTTTGGCAATATGATGCAGTAGTCCTTCCCATTTGATTTTTGTTACACTTCAGTTCCTGCTTAACCATCTTTGTCAAGCTTATTTAAGCGAGAGTTGCAGTTACTTACATTTGCTCATTAAGTTCTTCCAGCGTCGAGACATGAATCTCAATGTAACAATTATAAACGGCAGGGCACTCACAGTTACCATTGTGGGTTAGAACATGTTTCACGCAATTTTTGTGACACACAGTAACAAACCTTTTGAGGTATTTTTCACCTTCCTATTCTTTGATCTGAGCCAAAATACATCTATGGACTATAGTCTGATTGTGAGCCTTTGTGAATGTCTAAATTGAGGAGTTTGCAGGGTGCGTCCAGCAGTGTACAACAACGGGACAGATGAAGATATTATGTAGTAAAAGACTGTGACAGCCAGTGTTTTGTGAAAATAATGAGAAAAAATGTGATGGGGACCTGATTAAATTGGAATCAACAGAGACAATCGAATCCATTTCCGAGGCCTTATTAATCCAATAAAGTCACAGATCACTCACGTTTGGTTCAAAGCGCATGTTCAGTTGTCGAATACCTGCAATGCACAGAGACTTCAGCAAGGTCTTAAACATAATTTGCCACAATGTGCTTGTGAACTTGGTACAATCTGTGACCAGGCAGGGGGTAGAGCAGCAGCTACGGATTAGGACTTTAGACCAGCGGTTTATGTAAGCTACTGCTCTGTAGCTCCTACTTCAGTGAGCGTCTGAATTTAGTGAAGCTTCTTTGCAAAACAAAATAATTCTGCCTATTATGTAGAAAACTATATTACAATGATTAAGTCAACAATTTCCCCAAACCTGTTATTTAGGCGATTTATTTAAAAGTCATGAAGGACGTTTATCCTGTAATGGTTCAAGACACACTATAACAATGACAGAAAACTATAGAAACTAATAATTACAAATAAGGAGCCATTACCAGTATTTCTATTGAGATGCACTGACACTCCACGTCAGGCTTTGAAGAGGCAGTCAGCAAGCTAAATACAGATATGTCTGGATGAGTCAGACCTCTTGAAGCTAATGTTGTTTTTGCTAACATGTGAACTCAGTTTTGTTTTACTGGTTTCCTGGTTTTCCTTTCATTGGGATGATGTTGTGTGCTGCCCCCTGTTTGTGGCAGCTGTCAGGGCCACTCTTTCACCACCCTGGGCAGCTCTCTGTCAGTCCAAATAAATCTAGATGAAATAAGCTGAAAATATACAGTTGCTGAAATAATGTTTCCCCCTTTCTCCGCTAACCTATAGCTCCTTCAGGCATTGGTGTCGCTCTCTCTTTCCTTCACAAACTGCAAATTTCAGAATTGATGACAAGTAACCCTCTGCTCGGGAGACAGGGGTTAGCCGTGACCAAAAGGGCTGCGGTAACCTTGAGGTGTCAGTTTTTCTGGAAACCCCTCTCACATGAGAGCGAGGCAGCTCAACCAGCCCCTGCTTCCTGACACCACATCCTTGCATAATTAAAACAAGGCTGAAAACAGCTGTTGTTTGAATTAAAAAAAAAAGGATATATGTGAGGAGGCATACAGGGTAAATTGTCCAAAAATCATTTCTGTCCCTGTATATGATATTTTTCATGGCATCTTGTAGAAAAAAACACCTTACTAGTGTGTTTGGACCATCTGGGCAGCTGTGGCATCGCTGTGCTCGACGGCGCCAAACCATAGTTCCCAAAGGAGGGGAGTCCAAGACAGCCAAATCGGGGTTTAGTGTGCTAAGCAGACCGCCCCACTTTGGGCTGGGATCAAACCACAGAAAGCTTCTCTCCTTGAAGGTTCCTCTTTAGCTTCGTTTGGAATGACCCAGATATGCAAAGTGTCTGCTGGTAGTTTGAAGAACCTGCCAGACAAGATGGTCATTAAAATGATGGGATCCGTACCTTGCGCACATACCCACCTGGATAAATTGTTCTTGAAGTAAACTTTTGGCGGGAAGAAAATGAGCTGTAACTGCATGCGATTCTTTGGAACTCAAAGAACAAAGAATTTATGTAGATTTACACAGAAGACACATGTCCCTATATTAGTATTTTGCATTCTATAAACATGCAGATCAGGGCAATGAAAAAGCTGTATCCATCCACAGAGTATGTACTGTTTGGCATTATGAGGTTATTGCGCCTCAGTACGTATAAACCTGTATTGTATTGCCAAACAACAGTCTTCCATTTAGAAACAAGTATCTTCCATTTAGTGAAGTAAGACAGTGACAGTAAAGCACCTGTGACTGATTACAGGCTGACTAATGACGCTGGTCACTGACTTGAGATTGTGAAATGATGACTCTGGTCACTGATTTGAGAGTGTGGAGTAAGGCAGTGATAGGAAAGCACCTGTGACAGATTTCAGGCTGACTGATGACTCTGGTCACTGATTTGAGAGTGTGGAGTAAGGCAGTGATAGGAAAGCACCTGTGACTGATTTCAGGCTGACTGATGACTCTGGTCACTGATTTGGGAGTGTGGAGTAAGGCAGTGATAGGAAAGTACCTGTGACTGATTTCAGGCTGCCTGATGACTCTGGTCACTGATTTGAGAGTGTGGAGTAAGGCGGCGATAGGAAAGCACCTGTGACTGATTTCAGGCTG
>JAODLD010000144.1:26471195-26489838 GCA_026781065.1 Mormyrops boulengeri | reverse complement strand
GAGTGTGGAGTAAGGCGGCGATAGGAAAGCACCTGTGACTGATTTCAGGCTGACTGATGACTCTGGTCACTGATTTGGGAGTGTGGAGTAAGGCGGCGATAGGAAAGCACCTAATTAATTAGCAATATGGTGCAATTAAACATTTTATGCCTGACACTAGGTGATAAATCAAGAGGTGAACATTATTTGTATTAATAAACATTAAATGGCAAGCAAGATTGATTTATACTACAGCAAAGACATATGGAATAATTAAATAAATACATGAAAAATAACTTAACCTGTGATCCTGAGCATAATTAACAGACTGGATACATGTATGGATAATTAACTGAAATCAGGTTAATGCACCTGGTACTAAATTACAATGTGGTCCAAAATACTGCATTCAGCTGTAATTGTATGTATTATCATACATACGTTCATGTTTCCTGTTTAGTAACAGAAAAGAATAAGATGTTGTAACCAGTTTAACAGCTAAAAAAACAAAATAAAAATGAAGAAAAACAGTTATAAATAGTGCGAAATTCACGCACTGTCATTATCTTCATTCCCTGTTTAAATTCCTAGCAGCTCCTTTCTGTTCCCCCACTATACGCTGGCAGAGATTAAACGTGTTCCCGATGGACCATCTAGCAGGAAGCTATTGCTGCTGCTGGGATCTCGTGCCAGAAAAGACAGAGTGACACAGTAACACCCTATACATCCATGTGACAGGACAGCCAATGAGGAAGCGGGCTGGGTCTGGGCAGAGTTCCCATGCTGGCCTGGATCGCCGTCATCACGGCATTCAGCATAACAACAACATTTTTTTTTTACCCTGGTGTTTTTCTTTGTGTTGATGTTTTTTTTTGATATTTCAAAGAGCCAATGCAAACCATTATCACCGAGCACAAGATGACACCAACTTGGGGTCAGTATTGGAGACGGGCGGCGTGCCTCGGACCTTCCTGAGGCCATGCAAACCCACACCGTTTGTCTTCCTGCAGCTCCACTGTGTTGCACAGGACTCCAGTGGCACAGGAAAGGTGGCTGAGTAGCCAGAGCATGCCGTCACGGTAACGACACACAGAGTCCCCGGCTGCTGCTCTTCATCATGCGGCCCCATCAAAAACACAATTACCATTCCTGAGCGAACACCTTTAAAAGGAATAGGCAATATATAGTGAATTTATAATATGCCAGAGCAGTATTTAAAAACTGCAAGAAACACAAGAATATTGTTATTTAGATTAAGGGAACAACTGAAACAAAAACGTTAAATAATGAAAGTCATAGAAACTGCAATCATTTATCCTCTATCTAGTGCAGATAGTAATCATAATAATAAGAGAAGGGAATTAGGCTTAATCTTCTATCTCAGGCAATTGGCCTTACTATTCTTAAATAACGGTTACTGATTTGGTTGCAAAGATTAGTACTTGATAACAATAATACTACAGTTTTCTCCATTATTATCTTCTGTGGCATAGAAATGTCTCTACAGCTGAATCGAGCCATGATTACTGATGCTTCATTAATGAATTTGAAAATTAAACATCATGCAGAAAACTATAAATGTAACTGAGGTCAAAAGTCAGGCAAAAAAACTACTAGAAATCTAGGCACCCGATTTGTTATTCAGAAACCAACAAAAATCAAGGGACGGCCCTCTTATGGGAAATATGACCTCTGGGAATATCCCATCATCCTGTTAAGGCTTGTTGATTTCTACTTTTATGTTTCCACTGAACTCTACCAGCTAATACATTGCCTAGAGAGACTGTGTTATCATCACTCTGAATTACATTGGGCATTGCTGAAACAGAGACTACAGAGAAACCATGTGTTTCAGCTTCATTTTATTGTTAACCAACATGATATATTCCTACTTATGCCTAAATCATGTACTATTATTTAAGGAGGACTCCAGAAAATGTAATTTTATTTTGGCTTGATTTGTTTTGTACACACATTCACACACATTCACACAGCCGCTGGGGAAAAAAATTGCTTGCAATATTTCTTCATATGATCTTACAGTCAAACAAACTTCAAGAAACAAGTCCATCCATCTATAAATACATGGTTTACGATCATCAGGAATAGGCCACGTACCGATGTCTAATCTGAATCCAGGGCAGTTTTCAAATCTAGTCAGGTATTACAGGTGTAAGTACAGATCGCTATTGTATGACCTATAAAATTACAGCTTTCCACTGGAGTTCCCCTTCAAGATATTACTATGTTTATAGAGATTCTGTAGCAAAAGCAACAGGGGACTACTGCATAAATTCACCGCAGCACAATCACGGCGCATTAATATACATCAAGACCACCGGGCATGTAACATAGGGAACAACTTAATTTTTCTATAAAAACATACATAATATAGATATTTTACAGGAACCAATGAGAGTGTTCAGTCATCATTTTTCTCCCGTACATTTTTAGGTTTTTCTTTAATGACAAAACAGTTATTTTCATTAACAAATCTAAGCAAGGTGTTGATACAAAACTACACTACTGTTGCGTTGCTGCAAGAAATGAATAAATCGATTATTAAATGTCTACAAATGTGCTAAGTCAAATAGAGAGGCTCACAGAAACACCTTCACCGCTAACACATTCCATAACGGGCAAAAATACAAATAAAATGAGGATAAGGCAAAAGCAGAGAGTATTTCCTTGACGGAAATAAATTTAGCCATGGCCAGAAAATAAACAGTCTCTTTAGAACAATTAGCAGGCTGAAAAGACTGTAGCCATGAAAAAAGAAGACTTGGGGCTCTGGTTCAAACCAGCATATGTTTGGTTCACTGTGCCTGCTGAAGCCAAATCGCATATCTGGCAAATTCCAGTCCCAGCAAACGTCTTAAGGCCTCGTCGCTAAGCCGAAAAAGCCAGCATGCACCAGAGGCGAGGGCTTTTCCCCTTCTCTGCCTTCGAAGCACCTTGTTTGTCTGCGGCAGGAGCCGACTTCCTGTTCAGTCACAGTAAGTGGCTCTTTCCTTTTTGTTTGTCCCTTTAGTTTTTTTCTTGTGCCAGTAATTTCAAGAGCATTTTACCTGGAATGTCTCTGTTTGTGATCTTCCAGACTGTAAACATAATGGCAATTAAAGTGTTTATACAATGTTTTTTCCCACACAGATAAAAGCATAAAGCAAAGCGTAACTTTTCAGGGTATATTGCTAACGACAATTATGATTTCATGTGAAAATAACATATAATTCCTGACACCCATTCATGGCTCTACAAGTATATGTAGTAGTATATAAGTTAAGGGTTGGTAAGGGGTAATATTTTCCAGATTATTATTGTTTACTTGAATTTATTAATCAGGGACAATGTTATCTTACCAGATAAACAACTGAATGTTTCTGAAGTGCTCAAGCACAGAAATTACCAAACATATGTGCAGAAATGACATGCAACAATTTACTGCAATGTCAGGATAGCTCAGTTCAGGAATTATAACATTAAGATGGGGACAGGGGGGCATCCCAGGTTGGGGCATAATCAGGAGTCAAACACATTCATTCAGTTCACCTCTGTCTTATTACTTATCATTACTTGAGCCTGAATTCTGTTTTCTTAAGCTTAGAAAAATGCACTCAGTCTTTGATTTCCACCCCTTTGCAATGTGAACCCTATTGCAATCTATATCATATTGTAGTCTATACCTCACTGTAGTCTGTGCACCACTGGGGTCTGAACCCCATTATAATCTGTACCCAATTGGAGTCTGAAATCCACTGTAGTCTATACCCCATTATAGTCTGAATCCCATTAGAGTCTGTACCTTATTGTAGACTGAATCCCATTAGAGTCTATACCCCATTGTATGAAAAATCCCATTAGAGCCTGTACCTCATTGTAGACTGAATCCCATTATAGTTTGTACCCCATTATAATCTGAATCCTATTACAGTCTGTACCCCACTGTAGTCTGTACTCCATTATAGTCTGAATCCCATTAGAGTCTGTAGGGCATTGGAATCTGTACCCCAGTCAAGTCTGAATCCATTATAGTCTGAACCCCATTGTAGTCTGTATCCTACTGTAGTGTAAGCATTACTCACCATAGCAAATCCTCTCTCCATCCCATCCCTATTCCTTTGATTGTTTGCCATCTAACCAAGAGAAACTCTTAAAATGCCTGTTAAAATGCCTCAACTCCCATTAAAAATCAGAAAGACATGTGTCTTTCTTAATACTTAAATTCTTAATTAATACAAAAAAAAATATGAGTAATATATCTAATAATATTCCCTGCATTTTCTACCCACTTTCATTGAACATAACACTGATAGTATACTACATTAATTTTGTCACCCACTTTTGTATTATTCTTAACAAAAGAATGTAAGTTGGCTTGTTGTGACTTCTTGATAATTTGCCCATTATTACTCCATTCCATTTTTTAAAGTATGTTAAACTCCCTTTCTCACCTAAGTGGGCAGATTACATCATCTCAAATAAGAGACCATTTATGTGGTACTAAAGTTTCCTACTGAACAGTTGCTGAAATGTGACCAGTGTTGTTTTCCAAGGTATCAGGGTAGCTGTACAACAAGCTTGAGGCCAGGGGCTGAGTGCTCACTGTTATATTACTGCACTACCGAGGATCCTTGTTGATTCACATCAGCCTGTCAGCTTCCCAAATGACTCTCAATACTCTCAACGGGCTGGAGACTAAATGCCGTCAGTTAACAGCAGTTTCAGTCATGCATCTCCTCACCTCACTATTGCTGTAATCTCAGCATTTATTAGCTGTTCGTCTTTCATATACTTCCTCATGGGATTTAGATATTCACTTTAGACTATGGAGCCTGCATTAGATATCTTTTTATAATGATAACAGTTTTAGTCAATGGTCCAAACACTCCCTTTAAATAAAACACTAATAGCATGCTTTGTTGTATCCTATAAACAGCATGATCTGGGCATGAGGTCTATGAGGCATTTTGTTCTGCTTGACGACAGAACTGGGTAATGTTCACAGTGCATGTCATTATTCAGCTTGCAAAAACACCAATAATAATAAAAGCAGTCGAAAAATCTCAGGCTCATTTAAAAACGCACATCTTGCAAATGTAAAATAGGACTCCGAGATCCATTACGGTAAGATTGGATTGTCTTCTCCTGCCCTGGACGGGGCACATTCCCTCACCATTGGCTTCAAAAGAAATGCAATCTATGTCTGCCCGCCAGAAATTTATCTTGAAGGTGAAGGAAAGATGTCCTTCAGATTGTGTCATCAGATGATGCTTCTTGAAGCAAGTTAACTTGTCATGTAAGATCTTAAGTCCTCCATCATGCGTGGTTCAGACCTTCTGAACATGATGGTTTAACTGCTTTTGAGTTTCCATAGTTCCACTTAAAAGGTCGTCTTTGATTCTTTGCTGCTGATCTGGTTGTTGAGTACATACTCAACACACTGTCATGTAGTGTCATTCAGAAATTAGGAAAGTAAGTTCTAGAAATCCTGATGAAGAATCCCATACCAAATTACTGCGGAGCTGAACTGGCAGTGACTGGTGTCTAGGGCTAGTCTGGCCTCTTCATGACCTTCATATCACTTCACCTGCATCATCCAATTTGAAAGATGTTGGTCTTAAAGTCTTGGAAAGAGTTTTCAAGTCATACCAAATACTTAGCCTAAGAAAGATGGACACTCAGCTTTGGGAGTATCTTGTATCATGTCAATGAGACTCTCTTTAACTCTAATTAAGATCTGAAGTAAAAAAGCTTGTAAGCAATTACTGAGCCAATGAAAAAGCATTGGAGCTAATTATTAAAACCACAAATAATGTTATAATGGTTTTTCTTAGATTTTTTTTTTCCCCAGACATAAATATTTTTGATATATGGTATGCTATCCTAATGTGTATACTCTTGCTTGTTTGTAGCGATATATGAATTCATTTATACCCTGTTAACCTTAGCGAGTAATTACCGGATGTCAGTCTAGCTCTTACTTATCTTGGAGTGTATCTGTATGTATGGGCACATTTCCTGCAAGGTACCCATATTAGGGACGCAACTGTCCATTTATGCTTGGACCATTTGCCCCTGATAACCCGCTCCCACCCCCACCATCACCATGTCTGTAAAGAATGTTGATCTCAAGGCAGCCATATTTATCTTTGTGTGGTATGTTTCTCACACTTGCGGAAATACTAGATGCTACTGTACTTTGCAAGCTGCCCTGTTGTCAAAGGCAGGGATGAGAGTCATGGGCAGATGGTGGGGGTAAATCATCTTTCAGCAAAGTCCTGTCAAGTGCTTTGACACTCCATTAAGGAGAATCAGAACTCTGTGGTTGAGATCTGGGTGATCTCAGACTGCAGGTCTTGCTGAACCCTCCTAGAGCGGGACCCATGGGGCATCTGGTCCATGTCTAGTCATACTGGCTTCTTCCCAGCCTCCGACGGGGCGCAGACGGAAACAGGTTCACGGGTGGTGTTCCGGGCCCTGGAGAAACTGTTCTGCTCAATGCGAGAGCGGAAGGGCAGACAGAAGTCCCGGAAGCACCTCTTGAAGTTCTCATCCAGGAAGGCATATAGGACTGGGTTGAGGCTACTGTTAGTGTAGCCCAAGGCAATGCAGAGGTGCCAGCTGGCGACCACAAAGGGGTTCTTCGAGTCGATCTCCACTAGGGTCTTGACAATGATGAAAATGTGGATGGGTGTCCAGCAAATAATGAAGGCAGCCACCACCACCAGCACCATGCGGGTAATGCGACGTAGGTTCTTGTCCTTCTCCTTAGATCCCGAGAGCAGTCGCACGCTTTTCAAACGCAGGATCATCAGCCCATAGCAGATGGTGATGACTAGCACAGGCACCAAGAAGGCGAAGATGAACACACAAATCTTGGTCACCGTGTCCCAGTACCAGTCTGGATATGGGAACTTCAACATACAGACAGTTTTACCTGAAAAAGAAGCATGCAGCAATTTATCATGTGCAGCAGGATATTTCTGGTTTCAAATGGATCAACAGCAAGCTCCTTCTTGTGCCATCTCACTCTACTAAATCTATGAAAATAAGATAACTTTACTTTTCTTTATGTACCTTTGCTAATTGTTGTATGTTTTTGTAATGTCTTCTAAAAGCACCACCAAGGCAAATTCCTTGTATGGAAGCATACTTGGCTAATAAAATGATTCTGATTCTGATTCTGATAACTGGGGTATTTAAAGATTCCAAATTTCAAAATGACAGCTGTTCTGAAACATGTCTGGACATACCTTTGTCAGTTACTTTGATGACTGCCATTATCATAACGGGGACGCCTACGGCAGAGGACAGTATCCAGACACAGACGTTGATAATCTTGGCCTTGATGGGCGTGCGGAAGTCGAGAGCCCTCACGGGGTGGCAGACGGCGATGTAGCGATCCACGCTCATCATGGTTAGGGTGAAGATGCTGGTGAACATGTTATAGTAGTCGATGGCGATGACCACCTTGCAGAGGAGCTCTCCAAAGGGCCAGGTGTTCATCAGGTACTTGGCACTCTGGAAGGGCAGTGTACTGGTGGCCAAGGCATCTGCCAGGGCCAGGTTGAAGATATAGATGTTGGTGGCAGTTTTCATTTTGGTGTACCTGTTCAAGTTGAGATAACAGTGGTAGGATTCCTTATTTACAGTATCTGAAAAATCTAAATGGCAAATAACTAGTGTTTGCTTGTTCAATCTACAAAATCGAGAAAAATTTACAAGGTTTCATTTATTATTGGCTATTCAACTACTCCATGTAAGTTTCATTTTATGTCCTCTCACTATTGTCACTACAGAAATATGAATATTTCATTTGCTGATACCTCATGATGGCCGTAATAGTCAGGGCAAATATACATAAATCTCTACGTTCGTTATTAATGACGGATACAATAATTGCTTTGATCAGTTTTGATAGATAGATATTTTTTGATCCCAAAGGAAATGTAGACATCCAATAGCTTACACATAAAAATTCACCACAATACAAAAGAATAACAGGAATAATAAAGTATGATAAGACTGACAAAATTGACAATAGTAGCCATTATTAAGTATAATAATAATAATGAGTGATAATAATCACTCCAGAGTACAGTATTTTCCAGTGGATGCAGTGGTAGTGCAAGTGCAAGGAAATGCGCAAGAAGTTCATTTCAGTTAACATCATAAGTTCAAGTTAATTTCAGGGTGTTAAAAAGTTCAGTTAATGTCATAAACGTTTTAAATTAAACCACCAATCTAAAAGAACAAACGTGTCTGTAATGCGGAAGAGTGCTTTAGGTCAATTGTGAAACACAGGAGGAACGGCAGAGGTGACAGGAGTCATGAGGTCACAAGCTCAGTGTAATATCGATTATCCTGAGAGGAGAGGCTGATCGCTTAAAACGCAACAGCATGTATTCTTGAACTTTAAGCACCAAACGTTTCATAGTAGATTAGACAACGTGAGGTGTAATTAATTGCATGGGGTGCAATCTGCTTAGTGCAGAGTGTTTCCTGTGGTCTTACGGCTATATCAACACCTACCCTGAATTCAGTGGCTCTCCATAGTGCGGATGACCGTCCCACACCAAACAGAACACTTAAGCGATAAAATTTGCCTTCACTTCAAGTGATATGTGGAAGTCATGAGAGAACTTTTTGTTTTACAAAGGCAAACAATTTTGCAGTGAAGCTGGCTAATTATCAAGTGCATTCATAGCAATAAAAGAGTGTGGAACACGGTGACCCATGAGATCAAGTGAAGTCCATCTATGAGATGAATATTTAACAGTTTATTAAAGGAGCACAAAACCCCAGTAATGAAAAATCACAACCCAACAAACAGCCCTGCAGAGATACAGTTTTGCAGCTGGGTGAATATTTTAATATACATTTTATGAATGTTTTTATTGACAAATGACTTTGTAGGTCCGTTAATAGCACAGTAATGGCCCTGTGGTTATGTTATGTACTGTCCACTGCATCACCTCCAGAGAATTTCCTCTTTCAATGCATTGATGTTGTACCCTACAGATCTGTGTTTCAAACGTTTCAAATATTGATTTTGTTTCCCAGTTTCAATACCGTCGACTTACCAATAAAATAGAAGTACCCACCACACTGGATGTGTTTGGTATTGGGATATATCATAAATCACTTGTTCTGCCTTCTGAACAGTTTGCATGCATTGGTGTTGCACCCCAGGCAATAATAATCAGTTATTTTGTATATCCATAACACATAGTTTGTTTTCTGTCTTGTTTTCACCACTTGGAGAGTTGCTAGCCTCATACTGTTGTACTGCTGTGTACAATGACAATAAAGAATCGGATCTTGAAATGAATACTTGACTGGTCTATGACATGTAATGACATTAGAAGAATCTACCTCCATTTTAGAGTAACCCTCCATAATAATTCTGTTAGCCCCAACAAAACCTTATACACTGGCTCCATTACAAGTATTATCTTCACAAAACCATGCATGATTACAATATATACAGCCCGTATGTCACTAACTAATTTGTCCCAGGTACAATCACTGTGTCTCTAGTCTTTATACCAAGTGCTACATTGTGGATGTTAAATTATTCTGATTCCCTTGCTGTTCATCAAAATGTAATAGGCTAGGCCATTGTATATTTGACAAAAAGATAACAGGTAAAGGACTCAAAAGATAAAGGCTGAAAAACCTTTTAAGAGTTGGCTGCAACCCTTGGGTAATGACTCGTCACACAATGCCACGTCTTTGAGGGTCACTGAAGCTCATAAACAAGCAGTCTAACTAAGGTTACGTTCACTACAATTTCCAGTAGGTGTAAATGGCAGCGCACGTGACTTCTGTAGCGAGAGGAGCCTGCATGGGAACAGCCGCGCCAGTGCATTTCCACTGCTCTGCATCACTGATGAAAAGCTACCCACGACATCCGTCTGGGTTTGGCTCATTTTCAAGTGACTGATTCATGCCTCTATTCTCTGGTAAGATGGTGATGAAATTATATTCCTCTATTATTTATGCATTCTATGTGAATTCTTTCAGCAGGAAAGATACTTTTACATGTAGGGCGGGGAGGGGGGCGCAGTCCACTAACTCTGTGCCAATTTATCATGTTGTTTTGATATGCAAATTGGAGAAGGATTTTGTGATTTTGAACTAGCTTGAGGTTAAACCCACCATTATACCTCTGTCCTTGGTGTGACCGGAAGCAGAATCCTGAGATCATTCCTGCACTGAGCAGAAATGGGTTTATGAATTATTCAAAGGAAAAATCACACTGAATGAACTGGGATTAACCCTAAAATACTGTAAAATACAGATTGACAAGGTAGAAGACCAGCAGCAGAACCTTCTGGGGATTAAGTAAATATGGATAACATCGACTTTTTCTAATAGCACATCAGCATGGTAACTGTGGGAATTTGTGATTGACCTGGACAGATAGATACTAAATCCGACCATTAACCCGAATGTCTTTGTGTAAAATCATGGCTTTCAGGCAGCCAGGCGTTTCAATGCTGCCCATGTAGAGCTATGCTTCTGATTGGCCGAATATTCCATGTGACCACCGTCTCTCCTGGAACCAATTCCAGAAAGGAGCAACAAGTTCCTTCTAGGTGGACTGTCACAGAAGAAAGCAGAAAGGATACCCTTGGATCTTTTGCTGGGAAGGGTGTATGCTCACACTGATGACACCATTGATCCACCCATCTTTTTAAAACCACTTACCTTGCTCATGGTTGAGGAGGGGCCTAACATTGGGTACACAAGGCCGGGCACTGCAAATATATTTCACTGCATGTCGTACTATGTATGATTGCGTATGTGACCAATAAAATTTGAATTTGAATCGTGTAAACCATTGTGAGCTACTGAAGGAACAAGTAATGAATAACACAAGAGAATTACTGATCTCATGTTTGTTCATCATTAATGAATCTTGATGCATCTTTAATCTCAAGTAGCAACTAACAACTATTTTTTGTTCATGATTTGTTCATAATTTGTACTTCAGCAGTAACTGAGTTATTACTAAGTATTTGTGCCCCGTCAAGTAAAGTGTTACTGATCATCCTACAGTATTTGAGGGGGTCAGCTGAAGTGTATATAATACTCCATATATATTTATATATACTATTTTCCATTAATTTCCTAAATGGGCATTTTGTACAGTAAGATCCATATATATCCTGTTTTGGACTATTTATTACACAAACAGGATACAATGTAATTTTTACGTCACACAGAGAGGTGGCTCTTTTCCAGGTGCTACCAGGCTGGTGTACAGATTGTACCTGGTAGGGATCCGTGCTTTTCCTTTCAGTAACCAGGAACGATGGTGCAAAAACAGAAAGAGCCGACCTCCGCTGAGTGTCCCCAACGGTTGTGCCGTGATGCCAGAGGTGGGGGACGGTTGTGTCCCCCCCCCCCTTTCCCCGGTCTGGACAGAATGTACACCCTCGATTATCTCCACACTGCTGCAGGTCGTTCTTTCATTGTGAATGAATCTCGAGCTTCTCACAAGAATGAGACGAGCAGATGCACAGACAGAGTGTCATATGAAGCATTTCACTGCATGAAATTACAAAAAATGTGACAAAGCAGTGGCGGCTCCAGATTAATTTCATGGGAGGGGCATGGGGGTGGGGCAACAGTAAGTGGGTGGGGTTATGAGGAGGAACAATGTAGGCTGTCACGACAATTCTGGCTATGATTTAGTATATGCATTTACGCAGTTCTGGGAACCACAAAAATTTGCTATTTCACATACATACATTTGGAAAAACTGCGATCCGTGTTCATTGACCGAAATCACTGGAAACCCATTAAATTCGGGGTGTCCAGGCGGCCATGTTACACAGCAAAGAAAATAATTCAAAGATGCATTAGACTAACGTGAATTAAACATTCTGCCAGTTCTGGGCTGTACATATGAACAGGATAGCAAGCTGTCACTGGATGAAAAGGTTAGCAGGTGTCCTGCGTCCGCGTGGGCATGGCTGGGATGCATCATCACCCAAAGTGACAACATCCTCAAGAGAGTTATGCCTAGGCCTAGAATATGGTCTGCAGTTACACATCCTGGTTTCGGCCAGGTCTGTTGAAGCGTGCTGTATTTTTAGCATTATACATAGCGTTTGCTAAATACTTTTTATTTTGCTTGCATGGAGCCTCTTGGAATCATTATTAGACTATTCTGAAAACAGCTGTGTTAATGCACTGCAGGAAAAGTTTTTTAAAATAAAATTCATATAAAAAACACCAGACTGACCAATGATAAATCCTAAATGTCATAAAATGGTTACTTGCATTTACTAATTTATTTCACCACGAGGAACAAAAAGAATTGCAATGTAATGACTGTCATGGAAATCAGTATTAAAATTAAACTGGCACTGTGGCAGAAAAATCAATGGGCTTTGAGAAGGAACGAATGACTTACTGACAGTCCTGTTTTGAGCTGCAGAAGTACGGGCAATATTGCCCATTAGAACAGGCCTTTCTGAAGCCTGTGTTATGGCCCGGGGCGCTGCGCAAACCAATTTTGTGGTTAGGCACTATTTCAAAACCGCACTCAAGACGGAAATACAGACACAGACACACACACACACACGCACACACATGTTGGGTAAACATATCCTTATGGGGGCCGCTCATTCATTTCTATGGGAAAAATACTGATGCTAACTATGACAACCTTAACCCCCACCCTGCCCTAACCATTAGTAACCAAACAATACAAGAGTTTTTGCATTTTTAGTTTTTTTCATTGCTGTCACAAATTTTTATAAAATAGAGTCCCCATAAGGGAAAAAAACAGATACTTATGTTCTGGGGATATTGTGTCCCCATAAGGTAAGGTATACCCACTCACACACACACACACACACACACACACACAAATGTACTTGAAACTTTATGTTACTATTACACATTCAAACATGTCCAGCTAACCTTATTTACTGCCGCTGAGATGTCAATTGTGAATGTCACGACATGACAACTTGTTGATGATGTGAGGCTTTTCAGTAGAAGCTGGGATGGGGGATGAGTGATGTGATCTGACAGAGGAAGCTCGGTCATTGGCCAGATTACCCTAACTGCAAGTTTAACAACGTGTTATTCACAGGCACTGTAGGCACGTTATTGGTTGACTGAATAATTCATTTATAATTTACATTAAAAAAAAATACTGGGTAGGCATGTGCCTACCGAAATTGACTGGCACAATGCCACCCTTATGGATTGTTACCTTTTCTTGCTTGAATGTGTCTCCCAGTCCCACCTGTGTAAAATGTATGTGTGTGCAAACTGAATTACTGGCTATTGTGAGTCTATATATAATTTTACACATTGGTACAGGCTATTAGGGAGCCTGGTCATAGCAGGTCGGGTATAATCACTGATAATTTGTTAAGAGGTAAAGTGAACAATATACCATTGGATGATACGACGTATACAAAACATTCGAGCTGGTCCATTGCTATTAGAGACTTCGGTGGTCAATTTTTAGCAAAAAATACCTTATATTAGCATTAACTGGACATAGATATGATGTTTATGGAGATCTATGCTGATCACTTGTATTTACATAATACACTGAATGTTTATTTATTTGATTCTGCAATCATGTAAAAAAAGGATTTTCTGTAATAGCTGCATAATCATGGAATCCATTACGATGCGGCTAAAAGATTACTTTGAACACATTAAAAATGTCAAATGCTTAACATGACTGAAATGTAATTTTTCTAAAAGCTTTGTTTTGCCAAATTGATTTAAGACGCTGAATTTGTTTTCCTGCAGAGTAATACAGTGCAGGACAATATCATTGGCATCCCGCAAATTATGCATTATGCACGTCATACATAATGTCCTCAGAACTTATTGCATATTCACCAACTTTTAATCATGAAAAGAGCTATAATGGATGTCCAAATTTAAATTAAAACGCAGTTTCAAATCACATGTTTTTCTTACGTAGGAAAAAGAAAATACGACGCCCGGGCAGGGTCTAAGGTTCCCTCCTGTGATACTCGACTGCACAGTCCTTGATGGTCGTCTCCATGGCCATCTGATGGAAATGTTTCCAAACATGTCTAAATGCTTCTGGAACTTTTCCTCTGCTACTGTCTCTCAAGCTTAAACTGCAATGTGTTGCAGCTCTTTTTTCAGGATTCCTATCACCAATAACAAAGTTCAGGTCGGTTTCCTGTTGATCCTGTTGTTTGTGTGTCTTGCTACAGGACCTTCAATTCACACCTAGTTTCCTGATTCTGGCACCATATTTCATTCTTCACCGCCCTGACAGTCCTCCCATTTTATGATCCCCTTAATACATTCAGGGCCCCCAGTACCACTGCAAAGCAGTCCCATATTACAGCTGCTCCATATTCCTCATAAGCCTAGTTTTGTTACTTGATATGCTGTACTAAGAGGCTCAGTTTGGGTTTCATCATTTTCCCGCCAGGATTTTGGTTTACTTGTGTTTACATAAAGATCAGCTGTACTTTTCTATATTGGTCTTTCAGCAGTGGGCTCCTCTTTCACCTTCATCCATAATTTCCTTCTCAGTTTAATGAGTAGCATATGGGATGGTTTCAGACCTCCAGGTCAGCCTTACACTCTTTGCATGATATACCTTTGGATATTGGCACCAACCTTTTAAGGATTGTTTGGACAATTTCTCTCTTCCTCCCACATTCTGGAAACTTCCTTACAGTTCCATAAGCAGCAAACTTGATCAAAGATATGATTAAGAACCGTAAAAGTGCAAGGTCTCAGGAGATATCCATGCAGCATTTAGAAAAATTTAAAATGTGTCAAATTTTTATTTTGTGTTATTACACCATTTTTCCTGATTGTTTTGCACAGCACAATTGTTAAAAATGGAATTAGAAAAGACTGCAGGCGGGTCAAGACGTTACGATTAAGTATTATAACAGCATGTGATGGAGGTGATTTTAAGCATGTGATGGAGGTGATTTTAAGCATGTGATGGAGGTGATTTTAAGCATGCTGTAATTGTTGGTGTCATGCATGGTGCTTTCACCATCTCAGACACCGCTTGGGATTTTCATGTACCAAAGTGTCTAGAGAATGGTGTGATGAACAAAAATATCTGGTCAAGGGCAATCATGCTCCCTTGATAATGAGGGAGGTCAGAGGAGAATGGACAGATTTGTTAAAGCATTCAGAAAGGCACCTTGGAACAACTTGTTAGCCACTGAAGTGGTTCGGCAACAGGAAGGGCTTTTATGTTGTAGAATGTAGGGGTACCTAATATAGTGTATATAGCTATCCAATCCATTCATTTTAGACTTGCATAGCCTACAAACCCTCACAATTGAAGCTATTTGTATTTTCATATCAGGTTTTATTGCCTGAAGCTTTCTGTTGTGATCTCTGTGTATCATTAGGACCTCTCCATACTGTGAGCCATTCCGCTGTTTGCAAAGTGAATCTCTATCCTTTGAGCTGTAAAATGCTAATTTTTCACAGTCTGGTATAGGGAGAAACACTTTCTGGGTTTGTTTACTGGGGTTTGCTCACAAAATCCTTTGCTTTCTGTGCTCTGAGAAGCGAATCAGGCCATGCATGAAGGTAGAAGCTGCCTGCATCATAATGTGTGAACCGCTGTAGGTGTCGAAGCATGTTAGACCATGGAAGTAGAGCCTGTTGACTAGAAACAGATTCCTAAAAGAAGTGTGGTAAATGCGATTAAGTACATACAAGATACTGCTATTCTTTAGACAACTGGATTTTAGTTTCTCCATAGAATAAAAATAAGATGTTTTGAGTTTTACTACACAAATTGTTCCAACTCATGTAGCTGTGACTTATCTTGAGAAAGCTTTGAATTGTCACTTTATGCTTAAATATATCTGATGAGTATGTGTGTTGGATTATGGTTTTATTATATTTAGTTTTGTAGTCCCACTCAATTGTGTCCATAAGTCATAATGAATATTGCGTCCTGCTATTTCACCCCTGGCGGAAATTATTAAGTAAATTTTACAGGTATTCAAACAGACCATTAAACTTGTCATGCCAACCATCCATGCAGGTATGCAATGGCTAAGCATGGTCATGGTTGGGGCACCTCCAAGGTGATTTTCAAGCAAGAAGTTCTGATAAGCAATGGTTTGAGTTAAACAATTAATACTGAAAAATCCATGCAATCAGCCTCTGATGATAATGTAACAATCCTTCATTTATTCATTTAATTTGTGACAAATGCCATATTCTTTGTTAATCAGGAAGGCCTACGCAGACCATATTATACTTTCATTTTCTTTTTAAGTGTTGTGTTACTTTGTAGTGAAGAGCTCTCCTTGGTATTTCGGAATTTCCTCAGCCTTTCATTCTTCATTGTAAATATAACTGATTTTTTTCCACCAATGGTACTCCTTGAAAATAGAGCACTACTTTTATATCCGAGACATATTATTGTTGCATCATACCTCTAGGGGCGAACTGCATGTTCTTCCGGTTCATGAAAATTCAGTATTGTAGTTAATGGCTGGGCTTTGATGGAGAGTGGAAGTTTCAAAGGTTCTACATTTCTCTAAAAGTCCTCTGGTTATGATTATGTCATTATAGTAATTCATATTCATACTCATAGGTATATTATACACATCTTTTCTCATATTCTTTTATATCTGGATTATGGTTAAATCTAGCTTTGAGTACTAAGTTCCTGGTTTGTAATACTTCTCAATATTTAGGAATTCTACTGAGGTGAAAATACCTGTATGTAAATCAGTAGTGTTGCGGACCCACTGTTACCATTACACGCCATTACAGTATGACAGGATTGGGCTGCTATCAGTAATCTAACTCTACTTAGGAGGACCTGCACCCTCTCCATCTTTTAATTGTTTCAAATCACAGTTCAGAGTAGTAATCTGAACAGCAAGGAGTGTAAACGGCACTCAGAAAATCTGATCCATGCCGTTAAAGGCGTAGAAAAGTATCTGTATACTGGCCAGCGATCACTTTATTTTTAGCTCCGGACAAATGAGAGGGACTCTCCAAAAGAACATTATGAATCTATGGGCTAATAAGGCCTTAAACATCTGAGATTGGTTTATTAAGCACTTGTATGTACTAATTTGCCTTACTTATCACGTGTGTTTAAAGGCATGGTCCCACCATATTGGAATTGACTGCCTCTAGGTTTCAAGGGATGAAAAAAGGGGTTATTGTACAAAATTGAATCTTATATCTTAATATAAACTCATTAACTGGTATTTAGACCATCCTAAAAATGAAATTTAAATTTAACATAACCTAGGGTGGTTATTTGATACTCTATGTTACTCTTTGGCATCATAATAATATCAGCATTTCTTCCACTGTGGAGCTGCCCTGGACTGCTGCAGAACATAGACACAGTCTTCCCAGCGCAGTGAGACCAAGTTTGATTTCAAACATTTCATCTCTAAGCTTTATTCCATGCAGGGGTAAAGTTGATCTTTCGTGAGAAGCTGTCCTCCGAGGAGAGGATCATCCACCCCCTAATCTACACCAGCAGCAGGCAGCAAACTGCTTCCATGTCCTCCGGAGGGGAAATGTTTGGCATTTGTCCCAAGAGACGGAGCACAGCACCATAATGATGCTACGGTTCACTCCGTCTCCTGGAGTGCAATGGCACGACTGGGGACTCCATGAAGTTCAAATTTCATTGTCCTTTTAACACAAATCTGCACACATAATTTATTACACCAAAAGGATTTTTTCTCCCCAGTAGAAAAATAATGAAACTTAAATTACTCAGTTCACATAAACACATCTATCCGTATCAGTGTCTCACCTCTTTGTTATGATTTGCTATATTGCTATAAACAACCATTACAGTGGTATAAAGAGAAGCTCCAATCTGGTAATAATGATTGGCTGTGATCTTTGTAGATTCATAATCTGATAGCCCAATCTTAGATGTGATTACTTTTCAAATGTAACAACAAACAGGGTGAAATGGAATCAAAGTGATGCCAAGTGAATACATTCAATAACTTTTAAGGATGCTTATGTGGTGGCTGGTTTCCCTTTTGTGGGTAAAAGCATTAGGGATGATCTCACAATAGTTCTGAGCTTCTTTTCACAAGGTTTTATGTGATTCTTCAATTTAAATATGTTGTTTATGTTTTCTCATGGAGAAATTAGTCAAAGTAGGCTGGCACACTTTACACCCACTCCTACAATATTTCCTCAATTTTCTAGAATGTATTCTTTGAATCTATATTCCTCTGCTTCTAGATAATGAGAGTGCGAGAACATTGGGACGCTCCCCTAATGTGCCTGCCTGCTAGGTAACGTAGGTGTTTTACAATTTCTTCTGATGTGTTACTGCTTTGCTGTTTTGGTCAGATTTGGGATCTCATGCTCTGTACAGAGATGTTCCAATTGGAATATAGCTTATATTAATGACTAAACTGAGTATATTTCCATGGTGAGTAGTGTGGCAATGAAAAGCATAAATAAACAACCTACAGTATGAGCCTAAATTTACAGGCCGTCCCAAAAGTGTGTGTGTGTGTGTGTGTGTGTGTCTGTGTGTCTGTGTATGTGTGTGTGTGCGTGTGTGTGTATATGTGTGTGTGTGTGTGCGCGCGTGTGTGTGTGTGTGTGTGTGTGTGTGTGTGTGTGTTGGGGGGGGGGGGTTACTCCTTGCTGA
>JAODLD010000144.1:26446435-26471095 GCA_026781065.1 Mormyrops boulengeri | reverse complement strand
CGGCGCGCGGGGCGGGGCGGCCCGCGCCCGCCCCCCCCCCCCCCCACTCCTTGCTGATATGAGAATTACTGTATTAGTCTAGCCTAACATGTTTACAGACTAACCAGGGACCTCAGGTGACCTGATCTGGCTGTGCCTTTGCACTCGAATATGAAAAACAAATGCACTTCCATTACCTTCCCACAACACCTCCACTGCATTTGTTTTTCAGCAGGTTTTTCAAAAAGGTTCATTTTCTATAAGCTGGTTTCCATCTCCTTTACATGATTTGCTTCTTTATTCTATACAAGAGAATGAAAAATAATGTGGCGGTCTTTTGGTTTGTGCTACGTGTGTTTTGATTAATCCAACAAGGTAATTAATGTTGAATAATGACCCCGTTGCTCTGATTATTGAACAGGGCCCCCAGTGCATCTGTCTTTTATGTGGTCACTTGTCATTTATTTTCAGTGGTCTTTCAGCTAGAGGAATATGAAATATTCTTTAATGGTTCCTAGGATTAATCATATGGTCAGGTTATTTGTAACAGTGTTTTTCTGGTGGTAATAATGGAATAATGTGGTATTTGGAAATATCCTTAATAAAGGTTCTGTGGCAAAAAAAGATTGATCAATTTGAGAATCATGTCGTCCTGTACAATAAATCAAAGCTTTTAATGGATGCATTAACGGATGTAAGATAAATAACTGCGGCTGATTCCAGTGCTTTCTCTTAAAGCCAATTAACTCAGATGTGGTTTGTTTGTGACTTTGTTCTCAGCGGGTGGCTGCCACTACTGACAGACAGCATGGGTAGGTGATTTGCCAGTGCTTGCTTTGTCAACCACTTACAGCCCAATAAGCATGATAAATTGCTGCAACGTATTAAAGATCACTGCAAATGATTAAATCACGTTAAACAACCTTTGATATTGGGGCTTAACACAAGTTAAGTTGAATGAGATTCAAGTTAAAATATCACTAATAAAGGAGGCAAATTGAAATGTTAGGGTTTTTGAATAGAAAACCAAATAAATATCATTCCTTCTTGGTATATGAGTGAGTGGGTACTGAATGTAACTGCAACTGAAATGCGATTCCATTCCCCTAATTCCCACCTGACTCACTCCAACTGCGACAAAAGTGAGAGAGACGCAGCACAGGGATATGCACAGAGCTAAGCCAAAACAGAGCCGCACTCCTGCTTGGAAAGTTACATCCCCATCGACCAGCAGAACAATTATCCAGCCATAAATCCCTCTTCATCACCCCTTCCCCCCAAGCCGGGGACACTGGGACGGCACCTGGTGACAAGATCTGTATGATAATTCCGCAGCTTCTGTCTTCATGGATGCGCGGGAAATGGTGCTTGCTGGCATATGGGATCTTTCTGTCACTTTCTCAAAGCTTTTAACCACAGATGTCTAATTAAAAGCGCGTCAGACGGTTGTTCCTATTGCCGTTGTCAATATTCTGACAAAGTTTCCCCGACGGAGTTCATTCTTCACGCCAGCCTAATAACTCCCTCAGCGTTGTGTCTTTCAGGCTACAATTGAATCTTAAGTTTTGCAATCAATTTGGAATTATACAGGGTAGTGAGGTATTGATTGTTTTCTTCTCAGTTTCTTTCTTGCTGTTATATCAGTAAAGGGAGGTGTCACATTCTACTATTAAATCTGAATCTCCTCCAGTGGCTAGTGGTAGTATTTTTTCCAATTCAGTTGAATTGATGAGTGAAAAGATGACTAACTGTTGGTGTTGAACTGAGAACGTTAATGGTGAGTAAACAGTCAGGCCAGCCCTGACAGTTTGCTATTTGTACTCACATCACTAAAAGTTTGATTTGCTCTCATCAAGAACAGGGAACATGCAGACCTCTCAGCACTGGAACAGACGACCACACACGCAATATTAAGGGAACACCATGAAGGGGGGCTCAGTGTAAGCGTCCCGTTTCGAAGTGATTAAATCAAGTCAAATGTAACCAATGGAGTATTAACAGACAGGAGAATTTAAGCAATGTTTTTGTGGGATCAATAAGATTAATCCTTGTGAAAATGCACCGCAATGGCAGCCAGCGGAAGTGAAAATTTAGTGATTGTAAATAAATACGTCACTTTCAGCTGATACAATGTAAAGGAAAGCTCCATTTAGTAGCTATGCTAGCTGAAAGCTGCAACTATCTTTTCGGAATTTTGCATAACTCCAATTCCAATGCATAAAATAAAGAAAAAGAGAAGCACGTTTACAGGTCATTCCTCTCTTGCTTATTCACTGGACAAATGGCCATGTGCTGCTTACGTTCAAGCTAGAAAATGTCAAATCCCGTCATATGGGAAAACGACTCTTGTGTGGATTCTGCATGGTTTACGTCCAGTTGGAAGTGTATTTCACATACCGCTAAATAATTACAAACGATTGGTTAATTTTTCCAAAGAACAATGAATAAATGATTTTAAACGACAATAATTTTTTAGTAATGAGTAGTTACTTGTTTCATAATTTAATCTCAATGTCCTCTATGGACATCAATATTGCGATATCAATATTACGCATGTAGCCGATAGTGCGCCTGCTAAGTCCCCTGAGAGCCATTTTCACATATCAATATTTAACGAGGTTTCAAATCACCGACTATAACATTCTATCATGTTTTCTAATCTTTGTAATAAGAAAAAAAACGAATTCTACTATCCCCAAGGAAAGACAGTTGCCCTTTACAAAAGTTTCTGCTGTTGGTAACTGCAAAGCAGATTCTTGAAGTGCAGATGCAAATGACATTTCCCCCTACCGCAAATAAAATTCCTCCACCATACATTATATTGCATTAATGCAAGCTTGTCCTTAATCTATAACACTTCGGGGGAGTGAGATTACCGATGAAAGCATGGGGGACCGTTTTAAATGCCATTCGGACAGAGGAGCCTAGGGTCGGAAAAAGGGAGAGGTTAAATACCACATCTCTTACCTCACCACTCCGTACATCACCAGAATGTTTCCGAGCAGTCCCACCACACAGATCACGGAGTACAGAGCCGTGATTGATATGGCGATTATTATACTCGTTGCGCTTTTTACCGGGCTTTGCTCCGTGTAGTTGCTCCCGTTAGGCATGAACCCCATCGGGTCTTCCTGAAACGTGACATTGAACGGGATCACTGAGTAAAGGTCGGCGAATTCAGAACCGGGCACGGTGGAGAGCTCCATCGCTCCTCTCCTCGGTAACTTTAAGCCAAAGCGAGCAGTGGCCAGCAAAGGCTGGGCAGTCCCGATCTCCTAACTTCACAGTGAGGTGGTTCCGATTGTTCTAAGTAGCGGTCAGCTGTTAAAAGCCCGATCTCATCTAGTAGTCATGCTGAAATGATATCGTCCCGGGTGTTTTTCTCCAGCCCCTGAATGGAGGGAGGACGAATCAAGTCAAACCTTCTCAAAATGTGTCTAGTGTTGCGAGCGTACGGCGCAGCTGTAGTAGGGAATCCGAGTGTGAAATACTCCGATATGTTGGAAGGTGGTGGTGCGACCAGTGCGCAGTAAAGCCCACCGTCCGCCCGAGCAGAAACGCTTTGCCGCTCTCCGTCTTATTTGATTTCTTATAAAAAAGCCGGCAGCTCTATCGACGTCAAAGCCGCGCAGTTGGCTGGATATCAAAATATTAATGTCGGTCATGTTCCGCGAAATTATCTAAGTTCTTGCACGATGAACTCCCATGCAGATAACCCAAGTCGTACGAAATTATGAATTCAACCAATCTTCACAAATATGCTCTTTACATCGTCGTCATTTTAAAGATGACCACAACAACAACGACAACAACAACAGCAACAATAACAATAATAATAATAATAATAATAATAATAATAATAATAATAATAATAATAATAATAATAAGGATTTATTTTACATAAAATCAGTGTTTATTAGCGGATCATATATCCATTTCAGTTTATGTTTTAAACGATTCTCTGTAGACAGTACCGAGATAGCATAATGTTATATAGGCCTATGCATAGGCTATTATTATTCATTATTTTTAAATGATGTACAGGGTAATGTATGCATTGTTCATCTAGTATTTTTCTCATTTAAAATGAATTTTCTCTCTGTTTTGTGTTTATTTCGTCTCTACTTCTGGAGAGAAAGAGCTTCAGGCAATACCAATAAAATCAGTGATAAATGGTACGCAGGCGGTAGCCTACGCAAGAGGCGCCGAAAGCGCCCAGTGGTTTGTAAACAAATTAGGATTTGAAGACCATTATAATACAAATCAAAATCTTCTTCAGGCACTATCAGATTATCACCAGAACCGTTTTACCCAAAATGGTAAGTGGGAAAACACAGAGAAGGGATCTGGCGTTAAACAGCGCGTTCCGTTCGCACCTCTGCCGTTCCGATTTGTCTTCATCACGCCCTCTAGTGTTTTGTGTATTAAAGTATAACTTTTTACATAAATTTACATTTAATGTTGCCAGCTTGATGTATCACTTTGGTCGCAAAAATATTGACGAAGCAGAAATAAATAATATGTTTCCACACATATAGGATTAGACACTGCTATGGGTACCGATTGCATTATCTAATTCCGAAATGCGAAATGCAGTAACTTAATGAAAGGGGAGTTCGGGCCATTAATTATTACAAAACATTAAAATAAAAAAAATGACATTAACATATAGTAAGTTTATTTGAAGATCTCTGTGAGGGATGCCATGACGTCCAAGTTATAGCGACAAACGGAAGAAAGCTGTACACTTTATGCAACACTGTCACATGACATATATCTGCGCTCCTATGTACCTAATAACTGAGTGACAACTAAATAACAAGAAAAAGATAAGAGGAATAAATGACACATGTAACCAAATAATTACTCACTAGTTGTCTTGTCACTATTACAGACTTTGAATTACTGACTTTGAAGTCATGCTTGTTCAGGAGCCAAACTATTAAATGTATTTTCTCTATGGCAATTAGTCTCCTGCAGATTCTAGCAAAAAATGAATGGTATATTCGTCCGCGTGATGGAATTGTCTTTTCACTTACCCTCCCCACTGAAAAAAACAACTGGTAAATCTAGTTGACCAATTTATGATAGTTTAACAGCTTGAAGTTTACCTTCACATGATGACTTGAGGGTTTAGCTGGTCACACCAACATGGCTAGCTGGTGACCCACCCAGTTAAACCATAAAAGAGCAGCAAGAGGTGGCATATGACCATCTAAGACCATCTTAGACCAGCTATCAGCATAAGCTGGTTTTTAGCTGTTTTTTCCACATGACTGACTTGCTCTTCCTGAAACAAATAGACATTTATACAGGTGACATCAAGTTTTTCAGGGGCACAGTGCAGAACTGGCCAACTTCCAGTACCCCTAGAAAAATTGGCGTGAAGGACCATACTCAAGGTCCCAATAGTGCCATCACTCTGCTGGCCATGAGATATGAACCAGCGAACTTCCGATCACAGGCACAGAGTCGTAATCCCAGTAAAAGAAAGCTGGTCTGGCAGAGCTGTGTATCCAAAAATATAGTGACCTCATCACTGTCCCACTCCACGGAAATCAAAAGGTTTCCAGAATCAGATTCAAATCTGGATTTTTCCACTAAAAACAAACAATAAACAAGTATTTGTACACAAGGCTATAAATATTCTAAAGGAGTAATAATGCCTCAGAAATCACCCGATTTTGTTTATATGACAACCAGGCAAATACAGCTCTGGGAAAAATTAAGAGACCACAGCAAAATTTTCAGTTTCACTCATTTCTCAATTTATTGGTATGCACCTGTGTAAAATATATGTTTTTTTGTAAACTGCAGCCTGGCTTTTCCCTGCTTCTCATTAATGAAGAGCTTCTTTCCTTGCTTGATGGGACTTTAGTCCTGCTTCTAGGAGCCTGTTAAGAATTATGTTATGAAACTTAATGTTTCCCGTTCCTTTTGAAGGTCACTTAAGGTCATTCTCTGATTTATGAGGTACTGTTGGATACATTGACAGTCATCTCTGGCATTAGATCGTTACTTCTGCCCTCTACCTGGCTGGTTTGTTGTTATTTCCAGTGTCTCCTGCTACACATTCTTGTGTACTGCTGTTTTAGAAACTTTGAGCCTGTTTGCAGACCGCTCGCAATGTAGCCTTCTGCCAGCAGAACCAGGATTAAACCAGGAATTAACAATGCAGATTGTTAAAAAAAAAACATCGAGTGCTCTCTTAATTTTTTCCAGAGCTGTACAGTACATGATTCGGTAATGTTACTACTCAATGATTTATTTATTTATTTTTAAATATATAAGCATGCAAGCTGGCTGCATGGGTACAGATACTGAGGGGGTCACTTTTTACCTGACATACTCCCCCCACCTTGCAGTTGTTTAGCGTGTCAAAATACCACAGACATTGCAAACTTTGATATAATTTAGAGCAGCGTTCTTCAAATCTGGACCTCGATTCCAAATCCAGGCCTTGTTTTCAGTTCTCCCAGGTAGTTAGTTAAATAATTACTGATTCTGATTGGCCACAGGCTTCACACCTGGCTCACAGGTAAAGGAAGGCTGGAAAATCATCAGTACTTGGCCCTTGAGGACTAGGATTTGAATAACCCCGATTTAGAGGCACAGTTAACTGTTGCAGTGATGTTGGTCTAAAAGGCTAGATTTTTTTTTCTGCAGTTGCTTAGTGTCATAGCATCTTCTCTGTGTCACCTCATACATATTGTGTCCTTTGGTATCACAGATACATAGGTACTGTCATATAGCTGTCCGTCTCCTCCCTACCAAGCCATGCCTGTTAGTCATTCATTTCTCTTGTCTTGCCTCTCGTTCCTAACGTTCGTGTGGAAATCACTCCCCGCTGCCTCTCGTTAGCCCCTCGTTAGTCATTTGGACTTAAGTACCTGTTTGTCTCGTCATCCCCATTCTGGTCATTAACGTCCCTCCTCCGGTTGTCTGTGCCCTTTCCTGTGCCGGGCCTTCTCATTTTTGACCCCTCTCGGTCCTGTTTTGTTTCCCTGCTTTTGTATTATTTAATAAAGCCCCTTTCTGTTTTCCTTTTGGCCGTCCTCTAGTCCTGTAGCTTCCGGACACAATAGATGCGGGCTGTACATGTAACAGAGTAGGCGGGCGTCCATGTGTGGCGCATTATATGGCTATTTATTAATCATAGTCAAACCAGAACTCAAAAACTTAAAACCATCATTGGGTAATCATCCAAAAAACCAGGACAGAGCAGAACAACAGTAGAATCAGAATCAGAGTTGAGAAACAAGCAGTGGGTCAGTGAACATGACAATCAAAAGAAAATGGATGAATGCTCAGAACAGCATGACGTCAATAACATACTTGACAAGGACCTAAAGAGAACAACCATTATTTAAGTGATAGAACAGGGACTGTTTTAATGAACTGATGAGGACTACCGAGGAAGAGTTGCAGGTCCTGTCGATGGCTGGATCCCAGGTCCTGGTGTGGACTGATTTGGAATTATGACAATAGACCAGCCAATGTCTTAAAATGTAGATTACATTCATATTGTCTTCTCCCTTTATGAGCAGAGTGCCTTGACCTCTACTGCCACTGGAATTCCACTGTCAATAGCACAGAACTAAGGAATTCCTCTAGTATCATGACATCTTGCCAGTAAATCACGACACTGCAATCTTATATACAGCGAAAGCTACTTTCACAAAGGAAATAATCTGGGGAGTTATGCATTGGTGATAACTGTAGTACATTTATAGATTTTCCTGACAGTCAAGCTAACTATATGGATAAAAGTATAACGATAGAAGTATGGGAACACTTGGTTATTACTTCTACAGGAACTTTTATGACATCCTATTCTAAATTCATAGGCATCAATATGGAATTGGCTAAAACAGCTGCCACTCTTCTGGGAAGGCTTTCCACAAGATTTTGGAGTGTGTCTGTGGGAATTTTTGCCCATTCATCCAGAAGAACATTTGGGTAGTCAGGCACAGATGTTGGACATGAAGGCCTGGCTCACAATCTCTAATCTCGTTCATGCCAAAGTTGTTTGATGGGATGGAGGTCAGGGATCTGTGTGGGCCAGTCAAGTTCTTACACACCAGACTCACCCGACCATATCTTTAATGACCTTTCTTTTGTGCACTGGGGCACAGTCATGCTGGAACAGAAAGGGCTCTTCCCCAAACTGTTACCACAAAGTTGGAAGCATAGAAGTGTCCAAAATGTCCTAGTTTGCTGAAGCATTATAAGTTCCCTTCACTGGAATTAAGGGGCCTAGCCCAACTCCTAAAAAACAACCCCATACTATTATCCCTCCTCCACCAAACTTTACAAATGGGAACAAAGAAGTGTGAATCATCACCCCACAGAACACAATTGCACTGCTCCAGAGTCCAGTAGCAGCGTGCTTTACTCCACTCCACCCGACAACTGGCATTGTGATTGGTGATGTGAGGCTTGTATACCGCGGTTCGGCCATGGAAGCCCATTCCATGAAGCTCTCCCGGTATACAGTTTTGTGCTGGGATTAACGCCAGAGGAAATTTGGCACTCTGCAGTTACTGAGTCAACAGAGTGTTGGCAACTTTTATGCACTATGCTATGTACCTCAGCACTTGGTGACCCTGCTCTGTTGCTTTATGTGGTCTGCCACTTGGTGGCTGAGTTTCTTTTGTTCCTAAACGCTTCCACTTCACAATAATACCACATACAGTTGACAGTGTAATATCTAGCTGGGATGAAATTTCACATACTGACTTATTGCAAAGGCTGAGCTCTTCAGAACAACCCATTCTTTCAAAAATGTCTGTAAACCTGACTGCATGCCTAGGTGCTTGATGTTACACACCTGTGGCAATAGGTCTGAATGGAAAACCTAAATTCAATTAAGAGGTATGTCCCAATACTCTTCTCCATTTAGTGTATATGTTCAGTAAATAGGCACAGCTACCACCTGATTTACATGGATTATCTCCATCATAGCCTGGTAGCGACACTACATTTCGAGTTCCCTTGCTATCCAACAGATTTTTTCTCCCACCTGTCCTTATGTAAATTTACTGAGACTATTAGTTATGCTGTTATCATCACATATTTGTTTACCGGTGAGATGCAAAAGCTCACTGCACCTCCGCACCTCCAAGCACAAGGTATAATTATGTAGCAGTTTCCTGGGCAACACAAGACTGATACCTGAAATTATTCTCCTTTGTTATTGCCATAGTGTAATATTTACTTTTAAAATATCTTGGGGGATTTAGAGTCAACTAAATATTTCAAAGTTATGTTGTAAGATATGCTTGGGTTCAGAATCAACAAGACACTTTTAAAGTCGCTTCACTGTGATTTTCTCCTCATTCTCCTCCCCTGTTGTGCTCAAGAAATATTAAAGAAATGTAATCAGTGGTCCACTGAACACATAATTGAACAATAATAATAATAATAATAATAATAATAATATTTCAGTGTTCTCCCTTTCCGGGTTCTATCATTAGAATGTTCCTCAGCCTGTGTCCTGCCATGAATGTTTGTGATTCATCACACCCACAGATGTGTTGTGAAGCACATTCCTTGAAGAAATAATGACTTAAACTATTGAGGATTTGAGCAGATGAACCTCCGATCATTCGCCCAGTGCATGGGCCGCGGTTCCGGCTGTCCAGTTGTATTTCAGTCAAGGCTTCACAATGCAGGGCCCTGGCCAGCTTTCACTCCTTCCTGTCATAAAGATTCGATGATCTCCTTTGCTCACAGTTCTGAGATGACGTCGCCCTTCTTTCAGGAAACTTTAGGCAAAACTATATATAAAAGCCAGCATGACCTCAACAATGAAAAGAGGTGGGATATAAAAATTATACAGGTATATATAATTCATTTTACCCATTTAAGGTTTACTCTACATTGCTTTTCATAACGTATCTGTATATGAATGAGTACATTCTGGGAATCATTGACAGCTCTATCCTACTAGCACTCAGTTCTTATTTCTTGTGATTTTGAATAAGAAAAATCTTTAATCAACAGCCATCCATCCATTTTCTGTGACTGCATGTCATATCCAGGGTCGCGGGAGGACTGGAGCCTATCTTGGAGGCTACGGGCACAAGGCAGGGGACAATACCATACCATACCATACCATACCATACCATACCATACCCGTCACAGGGCACAGTCACGCACCATTCAGTCACACATACTGACCTGCCAGATTAATTGAAATGTATGTTTTTTTTATTTTTTCCCTGTGTGATATGCCATCTGCAAGACAGAATAACAAACAGTATCTGTGCCTTAGTGCAGCTCCCCGCGGCCTGCCTGACAGGATAGCGTAGTGCAGGGTACTCCATCATGGAACCTGGATGGGCGTTTTCAATCTGCGGTTGAATGACTGCAGGCATCTCCATTCTGTAGGGTTCTTCTCCAATAGAACCAACCATAAAATATGTCTCTGTTTTAAGCCTTTCTGGGGCAAGGAGCTGGCCTCACTTTCAGTGCAGAATGGTGCATCACTGAGGCTTTCATGCCAAACTACATCTCCAAGTGTGCTCCGGCAAATCAAGCCTCCAATCTCCACTTGCACATGAGCTTCTCGTTTGTCATAATTGAACTTGCAGCATTACATATATCGTATATTTAAATGCACATACTTTCATGCAATGGTTTCTTCAGTGAAGCACAGCATATGTCACCTGCACCCGCCTGAGTAAAATATATTACCCATATTCCAGGTCAGTGACAGAAATAGACAAATGAACAGCTGGTAGATCAGTAATGTGTAGTCATTTAACCCTTTCCTCCTGCCTCAACTACTAAATACAAGTTAGGAATACAAGCAAGATATTAAAGAAACAGACATTTTTAGCAAGATTCATAAACCGGCATCTGTTCCCAGTTTCCCTCAGCAGGCAACCATTATTTTATTTGTTTATATATTTTTATGTCAGACACCATGCTGTATAAGCTTTTTATCTTGCGCCTAAACTCCAAGTGATTCACAAACTCAACCAGTTTCGGTATCTTTATGACTCAAATTCTTTTAATCAAAAAAGTTCACTACTTTATTGATATCTTGCCTGATGGAAATAACAAAATATCAGAGCCGAAACAAACTCTTTTTTACACAGATGGCAGATAGAGCAAAGAGGACAGTGGAAGCATCTTTCCCCTGTGTGCTTAATGAAGACGGGCACGGCAGACGCAGCTCTTTGTTCGAGTCACTACGCTACTGGTATCACAGCTCTACAGCCTGTTTGTCTGGCTGGATGCTTGTGGAAGCACACTGGCACCAGAACAAAGCATCCACACAACAGTGCGATATCACAGAAGACTGCCTCTATTCTACGCATGGTTTGGTAGGATGAGCTACTTCCTGGCTCACAAACACGAAGCTTTCGCTGATGCCCTTGCTGATGTCTGATTTTTTAAATAATTGTGTCATAAAACATCAAGCTGTAGCACAGATGGATATAACTGAGGTTAAAACACTATTTTAAAAATGTTTTTTGGGAGACAGAAGGGCAGTTTTCTAGACAGCACACAGTGAAGGTAAAGGCTCTGGGCCCAGTGCTGCAGCGTCAGTCTGAAACAAATAACAAACCAGACGTCCTGCGTACAAACCATTCTGGTGGCTCACAGCTTCAGTGCTGTGCTGGATTCTGTTCCCGTCAAGATCTCAGTTAATTTGACTTAATTGAGCTGTTGATTGAATAAATTGCACTCTGTAAATCACATTTAACTTTGTTTGCTGAGGACTTAATAAGCTGATTTTGTATTAGGAGGATGTATCTTGCTAAAAGGCTTCAGAGAATGGTTTTTAGTTCCTGTGTATAAATCCATCCATCTTCCAAGGACTTCTTTATAACCAGGTCATGGGTGGTCAGACACCATGTACAGGATGCCCGTCCATCGCAGGGCACAAAACAGGGGACACCATGGACGAGATGCCAGTCCATCACAGGGCACAAGGCAGGGGACACCCTGGATGGGATGCCAGTCCATCACAGGTCACAAAACAGGGGACACCTTGAACGGGATGCCAGTCCATCACAATCACAGGGCATTTACACTATTCTCTCCGTAATATATAACTACACATACCTCTGATTACTCCATTATAAATCTTCAATAATTGCTTATTTGTTCTATGGTTCCAAGTAGAGATAGAATGGTATGAAAATTTTATATCACAATTATAGTGATAATACTGAAATAGTAGTTACATAATCAAATAATTACATAAGCCAATACCTTATGTAAACATATGTAAACCAAATCAAATGTGCATTAAAAATCTCTGGAGCGCCGTTACTGCTTTCCAGCCATGTTTTCACTGACCCACGTCAAATATTGTGCCTGTACACCAGCATCTGGGAGACTGTTGCTAACTTTGGTTGATGCTGGACAGTATTTAATGTGAGTTTATTCGAAAGTCTGGTAATAAACCACGGTTTTAATGAGAATCAAAATTTGAAATGTCCATATCGTCGGGAATTTTACCGTGAAACCGGTGAGCGTTTCATCCCTAGTGCCAGGGTCAGCTCTCCATTTCACATGCCTGATAATGTGATTATTGGGGCTGGTTTAACATGTTTTACATGTAATTCAGCTGCTGTGTCAGATATATTAACCTTGAGCTTAAATGACAACCGCTGATCGGCAGCTGGCAAGGATGGAAGGAGCCAACCTTTGGAACAGGAGGTTCTCATAAACAGCAGCTTTTCATGTAGGTCTGTGCCAGTAAATCACATTGCTGGGCTTTGGTGACATCTGGCCTGTCAATTTACCCTGAAAATAGTCTTACTGCCTTGTCTAATTGTGAAGCTAATAGATGAGACTTGTGTAAAGTAATGGTTGTGACAGGCCGCTACCTGCTCGTTATCCAAGAATGCTGCCAGCTATGACTTCTAATGTGTTAGACAAGATTACTCAGGGGATTCAGCCCAGGAGCCTAGCAGAGCTGTCGGCTCGGACACACCTTGAAGCACGGAGGACTCTGTTGCTGTGTTTTGCACAGGCTGGATAAACCCTGACCATCTGACTGGCTGATGGGTGAAGCAGGTCTGACTGTATTTCCATGGCAGCGTTATATCCTGATAGGAATCATCTGCTTTACCTCCACCCCCACCCCCATCTCTCAATTCGACCGTGATGTCTGTGCACCTGCGGGTCTTTGTGCGAATCTGCTCCGAACTGGCAGAGCATTCAGTCAGTCACACTGGTTCTGTTAAATCGGCTGGAATGGAGGCAATGGAGATGGCACAGACTCGCTCGTTACGCGGCTCCATCAGGGGCCAGCAGGATGGGCATTCAGAACTCACAGCACATTCGTTTTCTTCAAAATATCTGGCACTAATCTGTAACTAATCAGTGACCGGCACGTTTCGCAGCAGGACGGGCAGTTTCTTAATCTGTCTTTGCATATCTGCAGGAGCTGCATCACAAAGATCTCGTGATCCAAGGCTGTTTTCATTGTTCGTTCTGATGAAGCCTGGCTACTGAGAAAGTGTAGCCGACTTGACCGCTCAGAAAGGGGGAATAGCCCCCAGCACTGGGAGCGTGGGTGGTGCTCACAAGCCCAGCCGAAAAATCAGATCACGGCTCTGAGATTTAGCCGCCCGGAGCGCGGTCCGGGTACAAGCTGGCCTGAGGTGGCGCATGCCTGCCTCTCTGCTAATTATAAGCATATGGAGCAGACAGACTCTGGATTTGCAGCCGGCCTGCTGCTCGTTACGGCCGTCTGCTCATTATGGCAGCCATGGCGGCTGATCCAAGCCGCCTCCCTCGCACCCTGAACTACATGCGATCACAGGCCTCTCTGTCCGCGACACCATCGCCAAAAATCCTCGCCCACATGACTCTGCTGGCAATGCCCATTGGCTGCTTAGCTGAGCCAGACATGTGCCATTATCCATCAAAGCTCGCAATTCTGCAAGGTCAAGCCTGAACTTCACTGGTGATAAAATAAAACAATCTATGCTGAGAAAAAACCATTGTTCATTTTAGGAGAAGCTGAAAAATATGTAATTGTGTTGGCGTGAATGTTTGCCCCGTAATGGATTTACATCCCGTGCTGAAAAAGTGCTCTTTATGATGCTGGACCCCAGAGACCCTAGAATCAGCATGCGTAAGGTGGCTAATGCTATGTCTAAAGATGCAACATACATTCCGTGGAAAAAAATAGGAATCAAAAATGGATGCTGTATTTTAAAAAGCCGAAAGAAACAATTTATGTTAATCACATGCTTTTGTCCTTTTTGAAGAGTCCTTCCAGTCTCAGAATTTACAAACAGCATTATGAAAATGGCAGGGAGCCCTCGCTGCTATCCATAAACAGTGTGGCGTTTTCCTGCTTCAGCTTATTGCACGTGGCTCTCTAGAGTGAACTGCAGAAAATTACTCCCATCAATCAGAACGAGCTCTAAATGTAAACATGTGCAGACTCTGTACATTGTATAATTAACAAAGGTATATTTATGAACCACGTCTTGCAGTATACTATGTAATTATCTGTGATAAATCAACAGCCCCAATATAACTGGGCTGTTATTTCCAATTCTGTGCTTTCAGAGAAGAATATCATAAAATTGCAATGTACTGATCTATTATTTATTATTCCTTTTCTATATTCCATGATTGTATTTGACTATGCCATAGAATTAAAGTAGTACTGGCACTATATAATGTACCAAAGAAAAGCCTTTGTAGAATGAACATGAAATTGGGTTGATACGTAATTGTGATAAATAATGATGTTCTGCCTGAAAGAGGTCAGCCACATCTACACAAAAGTGTCTTGACAAACACTGATAAGGTCAGTGATGGCCTGGGTTATGAAATGAAGGGCGAGTGAATTCGTTTTGAGGCGACACTCTTAGTAATTTTTGATCAGACTGGATCATAATCTCTTCTGAAAACCTGCATGAAGTCGTGCCTGGATGATCAAAGTTGTTTCAATGACGCCGTTGTAGTTTCCATCACCTGCAGAACTAGACTAGAACCGAATGACCTACTTGTTATGCCGGCGATGGGAGTACTGAACCTCTGAACCCATCCTGGAGGAGTTTACAGTCTGCTGCCAGCCACTTCCGCAGGTTTGCTGCTCACTGCTGTCGTCTCAATGTGCAAAAAGGAATGTATGTGGAAGGAAAAACAACAAAAGGTCTGCCTTTGCAACCTCACAGCTACATGGTTTGGCCTGTAAATTTGCAGCAGATACCCATAATATTACAGGTGGTCTTACAGTAGGTGCCACATTAACCGCAAACCAACAGTGTTTCTCAACATGCAATACTTCACCATACTTGTGTTCTCGCCTTTTACATCATCTTCCATTGCCAAAGATCAGTGCCAATACTATGAACGGAAGTACAGAGGATGGTAAAAATCCTCGAATGTTGTTCCTGCTCTGCCCCAATTACAAGTTAGCAAGAGCACAGGTACAATCTTTTGCATTCTTGGTATTGAGGAACACCCTAAGATCCCACTACAATGAATATGGAACTGGACTGATAACTTACATATGAAATGACACTTTATTTTGCTTTTTTACAAGTACAACAGCTGCCTGAGTTTAAGCTGTAATGAATCTGGTAAATTCTTATATCTATATCTTCCTATATCTTCTTATATCTGATACCTAATGAGCCACGCCTGTTGCTTGTTTTGCCTTACCTCTCATTTCCTCCTTTGTGTGGATAACTCCAGCTGCCTCTCATTTGCTCCCTCGCCAGTGGTGTTATAAAGTGCCTCCCGGTCACGTGTTCCCCAGTTCCGTCACTGACGTTGCGCCCTGTGTGTGCCCCTAGAGTTTGTCCCAAATTTCGGCCCTGCCCAATTCTTCCTGTTTCGGCCCTGCCCAACATCTTCCCGTTTTGACCCCTGCTACTGTTTTGTTTTCCCCAATAAAGCCATTTTCGTTCCCCCCTACACTCATCTTCACCTCCTTTCTTACCCATGCATGACACACAATCCAACATAAAAGATATGAACATTACTAAAACCACCACAGAGTAGAGAACGAGAAAATTGCTGCTAGGGCAATTGCCAGAGCTTACCAAAAGGTGATAAACTGAGATTAGAAGCATTTTTGGAGCCCTCTAAGATAAGTATAGTAATAATATCACTAGAAAGTAAAATTGGATAAGCTGTCAGAGTCCAATTGCCGCAGATTAGGTAGAGAATTGAATAACAGTTTTTATGAAGATGCTCCAGAAATCTGGTTCTGCCTGAATTGATGACACCATCATGCATCATGTACATCATGTAAATCCCAAATTAATCCTTGTTTTAACTATTCATTTTTTGGGGGGTAATTCAGTCCCTCAGTCTTCTTCCCTTAAAATGATTAAAGGTGATACTGAAATGATGGCGTTTGATCTGAGCACCAACCATGTCTCCATCTCCTCAATAAAATTTTAAGAGCCTAAAGCAGTCTTTCTGATTCTGGTCCTCGGGGACCCACAGTCAGGCCATTTTTTTGCTCCCTCCGAGCTCCCTGCCAGACACTTTTCGATGACTGTGATTATTTACTATATATTAAATACGCCCACCTGTCTGACATCTAATTGAGCAATAAAAAGATTTATTTTAGTATTTATTTTATTACTAGTTCACATTTGTATTAATGGTGGATGTTTCTGTGGATTTCTTTATCTTGCTAATTTTAACAACTTGACATTGATACGTAGACAGCTAGCTAACTAACGTCATAATTAATTTACGTTAAATGACGTTAAAGGCGGGAGTTTGTATCTGATACTGTCATATTTGCCTTGGTGACAACAGTCTATGTAAGTCCCTTTAAGGCATTAAACTATTCACCAAAGGCTGTGTAAACATTTTTATCTGTGGCGCTAAGGGTGTCTCATTATGTTGATTTAGTCTTATTTTGTAAAGTAGTTTCTGAGAAAATGCTCTTGTTCATGCTCCTGAAATAGCAGATTTTTGGATATATGTGTTTAACTTGGACAGCAAGGATATTCTGCTTGATGAATCGCTTTGCACCTTGGAGAAAAAGGCTAGATCTCTTACAGGAATGTGCACAAATTGTATTTGCCAAAGTAAGTGATAAATTGATCCTGTTAACTCCATTATTATTACACCAAGCTATGCTGCCCCTGTATTGCCATTTTAAACACCACATGGTCGGTATCTGATAATATTATATTTGAGCTTGAGAAAAGCATTTTTCTCAAGAGTATAATAATGGACACTTAAACATTAGCCCAGCCATTTTCTCGGATTAGTGTTTCACAGTACTTTAAAAATGCCTGTAGTTTTTCTGCTTCTCTTGACCCAAATATGATTATTTTCGGATCTCTAAAACCTTTGTCCATATAGACGAAATCACTCTGAAGGAAGCTGGTATGATTCAGATAACAAGCAAAGAAGAGATAACACAGATGTCAGGTGAATGCAATCACAACATTGTATGATGAGAGAGAGAGTGTGTGTGTGTGTGTGTGTGTGTGTGTGAGAGAGAGAGAGAGAGAGAGAGTAAACAGATAGAGATTGTTAAAATGGGGGGAGGCTTAAAATGGCCATAGTTGTCCATACCAATGCCATACAAACAATACAGATTTTCCATGTGCTTTAATTTAAAACACTTGTTGACATCTGAGATCAGAATTTTTGGTCAGAATTTAAAAATTGAAAAGCTGTTATCAATAACGGATGACCCTAAATTGTGTATTGTATGTGAGTGTGTGTCCTTTGATGGATATAAATATCGTCCAGGGTGTCCCCTGCCTTATGCCCTGTGGTGGACTGGCATCCCATTCAGGCTGTGCCCTACCTTGTGTCCTGTGATGGACCTGCGTTCTGTCGAGACTGTTGCCTGCTTGTGTCCCTGGTAGATCTGCACTTAATTCCAGGCTGACCCCTGCCTTGTGCCCTGTGATGGATCTGCAATTTATCCACGGTGCCCCCTACCTTGCGCCCAGTGTTTCCTCAGATAAATTCGTGGATAAGCATGGAACATGGATGGATGATCAATAGCTTTCTGATAACCTTGCTTCTCAGCCAGGACAGTTCCCACCTTCTGCCACTGTGACCCTACATTCAATAAGCAGTTCGGGGAAAATGCAGAGGTAGCTGGAATGGATGGATATTTGCAATATAATGGAGAATATAATACAACATATTACACGGGAACATATGTAAGAAATCACTTTTTAACAATAATTTCAGGTTTCTTCTTCAATGTAAGTCTACTATTAATATGTTTTTCAAAATATATTTTGTGCATAAGGGCAATCATGCAAGGAGCTGGAAGAGGTGAAAATGGAAAAACAGAAATAGTTAATATTCCTGGGCAAAATGGCAACGGTATTGAAAAATGAAACCCTCACTAGGAAATTGTTAGTATGGAACTTAGTAACTTTCACTAAACTGTTTAGCTGCACCCCAAGTTTTCTGGTATGCAAGAAAGCATTATTTGCCACATTGAAAACTGTATTTTTGAAATTAAAAAAGATACATGCTATATAGTGTATATACTATACAATGCCACAAAATAATGTTCCCCCCAGATCACAGTGTGATGAACAGACGGCAAGTGAAAAGGAGGTTTATATACTTGCACTCAAGTTCAAGTACTATACAGATATTACCTTCCTATATAATATGTAATATTTTATGTTGTATGTCATAGCTATACTTCTTATTCAGTGCAGTATCAGGGCTATATAAACTGTATTGCAGCCCCCCGATCCGTCGCGTCCAACACCCTCCCAATCAAGCTGACACCTCCCCTGCTAGAGGAAACTGGCCTGCAGTGTAAACATCATTGTCTGGCCTCACGGCATGTATGTTCTATTGGAGTATTTTTGGTTAATCGTTTTAGCGCAATGCATTATAAAAAAAGCACATGAGCTGATCATGTAGCTAAAATTCATAGTAAATCCTCATGGTGGCAAAGAGCAGAAACATCATCATCAGGAAGAAACAGCAGAAAGAATTATGGCCAGGCGACTGTTGGTACTGCTGCAAACAAGTAGCTGACCACAATACCACAACTTTGAGCCAGAAATCAATATAACATTTTCCATGATGAATTTAATGACTCATTAAAATCAAGAGAGGGCAGGCAAGACTCTTTATTAGCATTCATATTGAAATTCCCACATACTGACAAACCATTTGACTAACTAGAAGGTAAAAGAAAATAGAATAGTCTTATTAGGGTAGATAAAATGCTGATAGAACTGAATAGAAAAATAAAATTAGACTTAATTATTGTTCCAGCAATGAGCAAAATGAAGCACAATTGAAAGTTTAAATATATGATTACATTATCTGGTCTAGATTGACTTAAATAAGTTTAGCATGCAGCCAGATAGCACAGAATTATCTAGCCTATGTAATGCCTGTTGTGATGATTTAATGCAGCGTTTCACAATCTGGTCCTCGGGGATCCCCAGACAGTTCTCATTTTTGCTCCCTCTCAGCTCCCTGCCAGACAGTCCATATGGGCTGCGTATGGGGTTCCCAAGGACCAGGTCGGGAAACATTGTTTTAATGCATCGCACCGGGCAATGTATGAGAGCATCCCCTGTTTTATTTTTTATTTTTTTAACCTGTATGCTGCAGAAATAAAGTCACTACTGAACTGTCGGTCAGTGCCAGCCAGGTCAGCAAGTCTACTTCACCTCAATCAAACACAACTAAAATGAAAAAATATACTGTGCACTCACAGGGACTTGGGCGGGCTGGACGGCTGCACTGCTCAGGGCACCCATTCGAATGCTACTGTATGGGCTCCCGGCAAGAGGTCAGCTGAGGTCACCGCAAAGGGATCCTCATACTGCGGCGTCGAAGCACAGTGTAAAAGATGAAGCACTGCTGCGCACCTCCTCTTTGATCAAGCGTGTAGCTGTCGTGCAGGATAGCATGACCAAGACTTTGCTCACCAGGGCAGCATACAAAATTCATCAAGCAACGGTAAGCCCAACCCCAAAAGAAGACAAAAGATCCAACCTCATTCTCAGAGAAAAATACCATGAAATTAGAATCTGAGAATTCGGAGTAAAAAGTAGAACATTAATGGGGCAGAGCTTACAGCATTATCTTATTTTTTAAATTATTTTCCATGAATATTTTAATTATTTATTTTTTTTGTAAAAACTTCATGATTCATGGACTTCATGAGTAGCTAAAATTTTAATCAGTATAATTGCCAATAAATTACACAAAATATTTCTAGAAGAAAAGGAAATGGAGAAATCAGTGTATCTGCCTAGTTAAATATGCAAGGCGCTTCACATGCTTGCACGTTTTAATATTTTTTCATGATTTCTGGTTTCATACTGTAGGCAACTCTAATGTAATTTTCAACCTACATATTACAGACAGTCAAATAACCCAACATATAATAAATTGCAATGTAAATCGTACATACATATTAAGTGTCCTGAACTTTTGTGTAGCCCCCCACACAAAACCTTTACAGCAACTTCAGAGCACCATCTACCACTCAGGGCACTCTAAAGCAGATTCTACCTGCATTTGATTGGTGGATTTGATCATGATTGTTATATTTGACTATTATGTTAAAATACATTTTTAAAAGACCGTGACAATTAGAAATCTAATGCAAATTCTGAGAAGGAATTTCATGAACATTTAAATGATAAATACGGGTTTAATATTTATGGTGCTGCTCTTTTACCTCTGATCTGTGTTTTGTGTTAATTTGTGTGTAGTGGACAATTTCATTTCGCTGTGGTACTGACTGTTTATCGTGTAGATGACAAATAAACTCCCGAGTCTTGGCACAGGCCTCAGCCTGAACATTAAAACACCATTTACAAGACCATGTTATATTATAGTGTCAGTCTGATAGTACTCCAAGATGGAATATATAAATCTTTGAATTATGAATCCCATTGAAATTCTGTAATGCAGAAGGAGCTGCCAAAGGAAAGTGATTATAAGCCACGGCAGTATGGTAAGCATGCACTTTGTAGTCGGGATTCCCTGTAAATTATAGAAAATGAATACTAATCAGTATTTCTAATTTTTTTAAAATTTGCACTAATTTATGCCATTAAAAGAAAAATAAATACAAAATAGCATCTTGCCCCCTGTTGTGTTGCTATTGAGATCAGTGTTGTATGGATGTAATATTAAGATTATACATGTTTTGTTCAGTATGTTTTTAATTACTTTTTAAGCTATTGTTTTTCTCCTGGTTTTGACTTTGAATACCCAATAGCATATGATCTTCTTGCAAAGCCGGTGTTTTAGCTAGCAGTGTGCCGTCCATTGTTACAGCCTCTCATGACCCGGCTCAAGGCCGCAAATAGTGAACCATCACACCGAGTATAAGCGTTAAAGTACTAAGGGTTAAAAGCGACACGCAAGATGTGCGTGGTCTGTCGGTAATCAGTGTGAGAGCAACGTGTTGGATGAATGGCAGCAGAAGTGGTGTGTACTGTATATATGTAATGACAGAACACCCCACAGGGCAAGCACACGTGCATCAAGTCTGGCAGAGATGCAGCACATCTGGCTGCGTTCCGGCAATGGCAAAACGCTTTGGGCCATATCTGCCCCTAATCTGGCTTACAATCCTGGCTCACAGTAGGCATTCCTTATATGGGCCTTTTTGCCTGATGTCGCATCACCATTGGCAAAAAGGTTTCGGGCCAGATTTGGTCCTAACATGGAAAACGATTCTGGCTCACATCTGGAGTCTCATACGTGGACCAGATTTGGCGAAAAAAAAAAAAAAAATTCTAGATGGCATATCACCAATGGCAAACAAATTAATTTAGGCTAAAGATAGCACAATCATGCTGGCTGTTTCTTAATTTTGTCCTAATATGACAGATCACAGCATTAAAAAATAGAAATGGTCTTTTTGTATTTTGTTGAATCTATTTTTAACTAGTTGTCGATTGCATTTTGTAAGATTATTATGTAATTATATGTTGTATGCAATGTCTAGGAACTGTATTAAAAGAGGGATGAAATGGAGGAGTGGCACAATGGATCCATTTCATCAGTCTATCCTCCTGAGCATCATACAGTACATTGTCATATTTCAGTAGTCAGTATATCTCCTTTCCCTTTAAGCTTATGTTTATTAATAGTAATTGCACAGCTTTCAGCCATTCTTTTGAGAAGTGAAGCTTCTGAGCTCTTAACTCTCTGTCATGACTCCGCATCGAACATGAGAAGGAGAGCAGCACATGTGCCTCATACTGACAAGACTCTTTTTATATGTACATCTTCATTAAATATCCCGTCAGTTTAATGCCTGTAATTTTAGTCAAAGTGAAGCTACTCCTGAAATCGCTGTCCTTAAGCTACATTGCGTGACATTAATTTCGGTTTGCATATATTCCCATGTCAGACCTTATTAATACTCAGGTTTTTACTCATTTAGAAGCAGTTCCCGTTTTAAAAGAGAAGCTATCGGCATCCGTTTAGCTGCAATGCATAAAACAGTCTGTGGACCATACACATTTATTACAGGAAGGCCGTATATGATTCTTATGGTTGCATGCATGCATACAGTTAAAATGTAGTCGTTTAGATACATTTTTGTGACCTTAATAAAATGTTGACATTAATAGCCCTGTGTATAGTAGCTGTAGCATACTTTTTAAATTGACTTGACATAGACTGAGCAAGGCAAATCTCTGTCATAGACAGAATGATACATATCTCCGGAGCTATGCTGGTGTACTTTTGGACAAAAATTATATGTAAAATGTTTTGGAATTGTTTATATTTAGAAATCCTACTTTAGATCTTGAATGCATGGTCTAGGTGCTTTGGCTTTGATCTCGGTGACAGAAATAGTTTTGTGTTGCATGTTTTAGCTGCTGTAAAGCACAATCACCTGACGAGGAATGCAGCTGACCCAGAGGTCGAATCGAACATTCAAAGGTGGCACCAGTTGGCACTTGACAGGGATGGTGGAAGAAAGGAACAAATAAAGGGCATTGATGGGCATTACTTGAATGCTTGTTTGCAATGTGCTGACCTGTTTTAGACTGGTTTGACCTGTTTGTAATAAAATAACTAAAAAAATGATATTTTGACAGTTGTGTGGCAGTGTGCTTTATTCTGCTGGAGGGATTTGAATCATATTGAGTCATCTAGAACAGTGGTTCTCAATCTTGTATCGGGAGGACACCATGCTAGAATGTTTTCATTCCAACCCAACCTTAATCAGGCTCCAGTGGTCCTTAATAGGCCAATAATAAATGTGGCAGGTTAAAAGCAGCATGGGTTGGAATGAAAATATTTTGGCAGGAGGTTCTCCAGGAATAACATTGAGAACCACTGATTTAGAAAGCCAGTTATTGACCATTACCTGGCTGGTTTTAGCCTATAATTACAGAACCATATCTTACCTGATATGTCTTGAATGTAGAAAACCATGCCTGAGCCGTCACTGGGCCTGTCATGGCCCATATCTGGAAAACCAAACCTGGGCCACAGGACCACCATTCTTTGAGCCAGAGGAGAGCGAGTTGTGTGGGCTGGATGTGGGCCAGAAGAATTTTGCGATGTTGGACAAAACTCTACCCTAATCTACTCATGGAGCAAGAAGAAAGAGCAGAGGGAAAAGAGAGAGCGAGAGATGCAGTCTCCATGGCTAATGAAGCTTCCTCCCCTTGTGATCCACTAACAGACAACAATCAGCAAATGAGGAACAGGCATAGAAGAGAATACATGAGTTAGATGGTTAGATGTGTCCCTAGCTGGTAAGAAACATTCACATTAAAAGACCTTTTTAACATTGCTCCTAATTTCACACCTGATGGCAGAATTAAAATTTAGCCCAGGGGTCTCAACTAGCCTCGATTAATTAAAATTCCCATCTTGTTATACAGTATGCCAGTGAGTGACTCAATCGAAGTGCCAGAAACCCTTTGTGCATGCTATGACACCGAAAAGCCTGAATGCCAGGACAAACATGCAGGTAATATGGCAGAGAGAAAGCATGTGTGTTGTGTTTATCATCTACCAAGAAAGACAAGCACAGAATTATGTAGCTCTGTGTCAAGCAACAAGCAACTCCATGGAGGTTCAAAGTGTGTTCAAAGAACTTAAGCAGGAGATAGAAACTAACATGATGTCATTCAAGAAGTACAATAAGGAGAAACTGAGAAGAGGGGAAGGGGTGGGCAGTCTGTTGGAGCTTTAACTCTTTAAAATGCCTCTTCTCCAGCTTCTCCTTATGGTCTACATGCCGGTGAAATACGGGCACTCCACATGCTGCACATCGCTTGTAGACCTGTGAAGACTAACAGAATCGTTCCTAATGCTTTAGGATCATGCAAACTCTACATTCAGGATCATACATCAAGGGGGTAAGGGGTTTCTAAGATGAGAATATATTTTAAGTGCTTCAACATATGAATAAAGCAGTAAGCCCTTCATAAAATTAAAATGTGTCCTTCAAGTATAAATAAGCATATGGCCTAAACACTCTAAGGAGAGGCCAAGGTGGTAAGTAAATACGTGGCCACCACAGTCGCCATCCCTGAACAAAAAGTAAAAACAGAATACGGAGCATTTACGTCTGTAAACTTGAGCCGACCAACTTGTCTATCAGTCGATTGTGATGTGTCTCTAACTCGATTGCGAGATGACAAATGGGTACTGGGGGCCCCCCCCCCCCCCCCGGGCAGGGAAAGAAAAAAAAAAAAACCGCAGGAAAACACAAAAGTGGCGCCCCAAAAA
>JAODLD010000144.1:26380009-26402405 GCA_026781065.1 Mormyrops boulengeri | reverse complement strand
GCAGCACCGGCGGGGGCCCCCGGGGGCCCTGGGGGGGGGGGGTTTGAATACTCCCCACTTTTCTTTTCTGACCACCGCCCCCCCCCCCCCCATCATTTTCCCACAGTGATGCTAACCCCGCTGCCAAGTCACAGGCGCCTGACCGGCTCTGTGCTCCTGAATCATCTGCCCAGCCTGTCTTTTCCTCCAGCTGGGAGCCAGGAGACACATCATGGGCATCACGCCGGGAGGGGGGCCCAGCGCCGGAGCCAGGAGACACATCATGGGCGTCACGCCGGGAGGGGGGCCCAGCCAGGATATTGGACTTCGATGTTATCAGATGCTCATGGCGGCATGTTCTGACGGCATGTTCTAACCCCAGCTTCAGCCTGGCATGAGCAATGGCCTTAGCTTTATCTAGAACAGGCCCAAGATCTAAAGGTTCTCCCAGCTGGAACGCTATCCTGGGTGGAAGTTAGGCTATGCTGGGATGGGCACCAGCTGGGTAGAAGTTATCAACCGGGACGGGTGGTATCGGGTTTCGGGACAATAAAATCACTGACGATTGGCTTAATTTGGTCTGTCTTTGCTGGGCGGACACACAATCTTGCTTGGGGGGGGCACCGTCCATCCCCTACCCACCTGTAAGTACACCCATGTCTCAAAGGTTCTCTAATGCTCACTTTGCATACGGATAACTCGTGGGCCCATATTGGGGGAGAAAAGCGAAGACTTTCAGGGGTCCAGACACTAGGGGGCGCCCAGTTGAATTTTCACTTGGTAGAATTTTCCCAGGGCCCAGCCTTGTCTTTCTGTGGCCCTGGACAGAGTTAATTCCCCATTGCCCAGCCATGTGTTTGAGGGTTGGGGAAGTATATCTGTTCAGAGATGTTCCCTCCCCCATCTCAGGTTGGCCTATGCAAAGGCAGCATCTGCTGCTGTGTACATCTGTTGACTGCTAGGTACCGTGGTAACCAGCACCCACATCTGAGGCCTAAGCTAGCCTGTGAAGTCCTGAAGCCAAATTCTGGGAAGGAGAATAAAAGAGGAAAGTGTGCTGGGCTTCTGCTCTTGGCTGAGTTTGGTATCGAGAGCTAGTGGAGCCACAGGGATGGAGGACCTGGAGCCAGCTAAAGAGTAGCTAGGCGTTAGCCGGAGCTAATCCGCTGGAGGAGAGGATGAAGCCTGGAGGTATCCTGATGATGTGGGGGCTCTGAGGCTCACAGGGGACTCTGGGAAGAGCTCCGAGAGGGGGAAGAGAAAACAAAGAAGCACTCCAAAGTGGAGACATGCAGAGGTGCTTCTACAGATACGCTTGGAAATATGAGTCCTAAATACACAGTGATCTGAAATACCATTTTTTTTATTTCTCATAACTTAAATCATAATGGCGCCTTTACTTTTTCACAATAGTTCATAGCAGTAGAACGGAAGCTGTGTTCCCACATCTGAGTCGCATTATAATCTTGTATTCCGGGAACACCTGAGTCAGGCACTGCCAGTGACACGGGAAGAGCTCTGCAAAGCGACAGAAGGCGAGGGACCTGGATGGCGGGGCCTAGCAGAGGCACGGCACACGCCTCACTGACGTCAACATCACAGGCGGCCACTGCAGACGACACCTGACACGTCAGCCGTGCCGCACTTCCAGATCCAATCAGCTCGCTGATTGTTAACCAGCAGTGGTGTCCCAGAGGCATCACGTTAGGTGGTGTCGACTGCCATTCACAGACTCGCCCACTGCACATTAAACAGTCAATCACTTTCTTCCCTCAGGAGAGAACTGGGTGGATGGGGGTGGAGGGGAGGGTGAAAATGCAATGAATTTATAGTCAGATATTCATGATGAATTAGATGGAGAGGTGCCAGAATGAGCCTTGCTGGGGATGTCCACCAACACTGCACAACAGTGCTGTTCCTCCTGTGATCTCCAGTGGCGTCTCTATACTCTGCCCAGCTGTGGATCCATCTGCCAGAGTTTTTTTTCGTCTTTTCCTCGAGCATCTGGACTGCAGTTAACTCGACTCTCCGTTTTTATTTCCATTCCGTCTCTTCCCCCGGTCAGGCCTCTCTAATCCAGCAGTCTGCCAGAGTTTGTTTAGCATGTGGAGGGTGGGGGGGAGGGGGGTGGTTACAGGAATCGAGGCTGTTTTGTATTGGCCCTCACCATAATGGCCGCCCCCCCATGCACTGGATTAGAGTGCCGATAACACCAGCCAAGCGTGATCCCAGGGAGGCTACAGTGGCCACGGAGATGCATGATTTAATAAAGGGGGCAGGGCCATTTTGTTTTGGGTTTGTTTTTTTTTTGGGGGGTGTGATGAAATTATGAAAGTTGAAAACAACACCGTGAGCGACTGATGCATAATAATCTCTTCGCAGGAAAACATGCAAGATGTGTTGCGGAAAATCGACATGGTCTAATGAGTCACATGCAAGAGCGCCGCCAGTTCCCAGAAAGTTAGTGGCCATGTGGCAAGGGCCTGTCTCTCTGCCGTCCGCTTGCATTTTTCTGGACTGGGAGTGGCCGCATTGCGACACCAGCCCGCTCCGTTCACAAGCGATGAGCGGCTGAACGGAGCATTGTCCAGGCTGAGGGTTATTTTAATCACGAATCCTTAGCGATAGCAAGAGTGTGGCAGCTTCATAACCTAAGCTTTTAGCCACGGGCGGGACTGTTCCGGTCATTGTGATCCGCGTCTGATTAAGCCACGATTGTCTCCGCAGCCCGTGAACGTTCTGGCACAGTGTCCGAACAATAATGTTACTGATGCCCTCCGAGGATAAACAAGCAACGTCATTCCCAGGCCTGCGATCTCCACTGCTGTCAAATCAGGGAGCAAAGGCGCTTTATAGGAACATGCAGAGTTTTAAGCGACGTCAAAACTGGGCAAATTCTATCTGCACTTTACCTCGCTGTCTCTGAATGGGCCAGGTGGGTGTACTGGAATCTGAGTGGGCTCTTTGGGGATGGCCCCTGCTCCCGGGGCCCGCTCGCTGGGAAACATCCCAAAGTGAGCATGCACCAGCAAGGCAGAGATACCCAGGCAGGCGATTAACACAGCATTTAAAGCACTGACCCAGCAAACAGCTCCTGCCCGTTCCAGAGACAGATACAGGCACAGTCCGCAACAGGAGACTCTCCCACTCATTAGCACTGAACAAGACCCATTTCTAGGTAGTCTTGGCAGGATAGTGAAGGCTGCTTCTGGATTATTGCTGCAAGCAAGAAGGTGTAGACGATTACTGCAGCCCAGATTACAGAATTCTGCTTTCCCATTGGATCTCTGTATCCTGGTTTCCTGTAGCCAGGATTACAGTCATCTGGATCTGTGGTTTCTGTATAATACATTTCTGTGTGTTGGATCAGTGAAGCCTGGGTTACTGTATGTTACTTGTATGCTTGATTACTGTATCCTGCATTACTGCTTGCTACTTGATTACTGTAGACTGGACTACTTCAGACTGGATTCTTGGAGCCTGGATTATTTATTGGATGCATTTTACTTCTGCATTCTGGATTACTGCCATAGTGCCTGGTTACTGTAGGCAGAATAATTTTAGGTCTGATTTTTTGTTTACTGTTTACTGTTGAAATATCAACAAACAGTCCGGGAGACAGATCTCAAAGAAGTACAGGGACAGACAGACGGGCAGGTTGAGAGACGCCGGCAGGTGTGTGTGTGTGTGTGTGTGTGTGTGTGTGTGTGTGTGTGGGGGGCACAGAGGGCAGGAATTAACGAGGACGCAGCTGCAGGCGTGGACACGCAGGGTGTGGCGCCTGCTCTGCCATGCCTCGGATTCCTAAGACCAGGCCTGTGCTGATGTGTTTATTCTCGCGGGTGAGACGACCCCAAAAGGGAAGCGCTTTATGGGATTAAAGAGAAGCTCCTCTAGAGGGCGCCTCGCTGCAGTGTCACCGTGGGGTCCCAGGGGCTGCCTGCCGCTGCCGCAAATGCCCTTTAAATTTTAATCCAGCTGTTTTCGCAGCGGCAGCCTTAAGTAATGTCGGCCTGGGCATTGTAGGCAGCGGCAAAGCGAAAAAATACCACCCATGGGGAAGGTAGCGCCGCTGGACCGCATTGCTGGGATGTGTTTCTAGGGTCGCAAACGGCACTGCGGCCGAGGCTGAGGCCCCAGAGCATGAGGCCCCAGAGCCTGAGAGCGGTGTGAGCGCGTGGGCTGGGAAGGTGGCACAAAGGAGCGTCTGTGCTCCCTGCCCCCACTGCAGCCAAGGACCGCCTTCGGCAAGCTCCCTGTGGCAGAAGGCGGTACCATGAATGCCAGCATTGTCGAGTGGTACAGCCTTGGAAGTGACGCCGCCCCCCCATGTGGACACTGGGGGCCCCCAAGGGTTCAGAGTACCTGGCCTTAGCATTCTTTCACTGTGAAACCTGCTTATCCCTGCTCAACAGCCTCCGGTTTCAAATCGAAGAGGGACATTTTAATGAGGGGGAACTGAGCTCAACTGCTCATAGTTTACATTACATACTTCTGGCAGTTTCCACTGTGATTTTAAAGAGTGGAACATGGAGCAGGAGGTGACACAGGGTCATTGTGGGGGGTGGGGTCAGATGCAGGTACACATATAGCAGCCTGTGCATGCAGACCACCTGTCCCACAGTCGGTGCATGCAGACCACATGTCCCACAGCCCACTCATGCATGCAGACCACATGTCCCACAGCCCACTCATGCATGCAGACCACATGTCCCACAGCCCACTCATGCATGCAGACCACTTGTCCCACAATCTGTGCAAGCAGACCACCTTGACTACAGTCTACATAACATTACAGCCTGCAGGGAAAAATATAGCCATATAGGAGGTTAGTATGTGACACAATCCATTGTGAATTAACGCAGTGGTCTCCATCCTTTTTTACAGTGAGAACTACTTTCACAAGGAAAATAATCTGGGGTGCTACCAAGTTGCAATGGTATACCTTGCTAGGGCGGGGGCTTTAAGGTTGGCACAATAGATCAATCTGTCCATTGTGATTAACCGTTTAGTGACCACCGCTATGTTACAGCATTGAAATGATATGTAAAATTAATAAGTTATTCAAATAAGATGTTAAGATAGGTTGGCTTAACACAGTAAATGTAACTGAGCATAGTTATGTTCCTCCACCCTGTAACTGCACCACACACTGTACATTTGGGAGAACAGGATGGGGTCGGACCTGACTGACCAACCTCCCCATGGGGGAAGGGGGGCAAATGCCAAGGGGAAGCCTGTAAGTCCTCAGGGGGTGGGAGTTGCTGGTCAAAGAGAAGACATTCTGCAACATATCCAGGGGGGAGGGTCTGTGATGGAAAAGGAATGCATTCTATAGGTAGTGGGTGGGGTCACTGGCCCAAGGGAAGGCATTTCTTATCGTGACATCATTTCTGCTGTTCTCTTGTGTGGTTCCCTGGTGGCGAAATGAGCTGCAGTCAACAGACTCCCTCTCCACCTTCAAGAAACACCTCAAGACCCATCTGTTCCATGAATTACCTGACGCCTCTTTACATTCCCTGGATGTTTTTATCTTACACCTCTGGTCCTTGAGTAGTCTTGTTCGGTTCTTGCTTTGTTGCTCCAATACTGCTTTCACTTGTACCTGGGCATTCGCTTTAAGCTCAGCCTAGCTGCACTCATGTTGAGTCGGCTCCTAGACAGCATGTATGTCTATAGTTTGCTCTTTGCCTCACTTGTACATCACTTGAGAGAAAAGCGTCTCCTATTATGCAAAATGTAAATGCTGTCTTTGACTCAAGTGAGTAGGTATGGTTTCAACATTGCTAGGGAGCAACCCCCCAACCCCCCCATCTCTTAAACACACATGGTACTCTCACGATATTCTGTCCCAACTGTCCATGCCTGAATACCTGCTTGCTCCAACCGCCCTGGACCACACCCTCACTGCCAGCACCCCTATGCGTGGAAGCCTGCGGTTTGTCCCATATACCTTGCGACGTTTTGCTCTTCCGTTATTAGCCGAATGCCACACTCACTTCTCTGTGACCTCTCTGCCACAAACGCACGATACTCTCACCATCTTGCATCTTAAAATTCCTCAACCTCAAATGCTTTCCTGTGATATTTTCTATTTCATGAAGACTGCCTGAACTGTATGAATTGCTGGTGGGTGCGTGGGTATAGCTTAAGAACTTAAGATTCTGCCTGTGTCTGTACACACAGATTTACATTTTATTACTGCATTTTCCAGTGTTCTAGCTGTTCTAGCTCCACATGAAATACGCCTCAAGGGACATTTTATTTGTGTTGCAATGCTGCACCCTAGTGGTGTGAATGGGTAAATGTTTTCTTTTTTAAAAAATGGCAATTCAATGAATGCTATTTTATTAATTGGACGACACACACCCACACACACACACACACACACACACACACACACACACACAAATATATATATATATGCAGGGTGGTATGCCACAGAATAGAAATCTCCCTCAGATAGAGCGATGAATCAGTTTCCTATTTTCTATTTACCTACCTTCCAAGCCAAAAAAACACGTTAAATAAACAATCATTAACTGAAGGAAAAGTCAAGTAAATCAACAATAACCCCAAACAGTATGTAGATGTCCACAAGACTGAGCGAAAAGTGGATCACAGGGAGCAACCTAAGTAGGAAACCTAACTAGGTACCGGCTTAGGTTGTCTCTACTGATCAGGCAGACACCTAGTTAGCTGGTGAACTGGAGCATCAGAATCTGAGGTTGATCATTGCCGCCCTCTGGTGGTCCGCCTGGGCCATGACACCAGAGTACAGCTGACAGAGTTTGAGCGATCTAGCAAAGTCAACGTTTTTAAGATCTAAGGTAATGTTTACATTCAAACATGGCATCAAACACACATCCAACCTAAGAAACTCAGTGCTACAGACAGCTTTGAAAAGATGGTACTTCAGAGATAATACTACATGGACAGTAATACTCTTAGGCCTGTGAAGGCAGTACTATAGGGGCTGTACTACACAGAGATACATAAACAGTGCTGTACAGATGTTCTACATTAATGCAGTACTATACACAGTGTTACCTGTAAATACACACACACACACACACATATACACACATCATCATCATCATCATCATCATCTTGGCATGCCGATGTCAAAATAACTGGTTTTTATTACATTGTAGGGAAAATATGGTCCCCCACAATGTACTATAAACACAATCAGACACACACACACACACACACACACACACACACACACACACACACACACACACAGACACACACACAAACATTCAAGCTCTTTTAATCCTTCTCATATTCCCTGAGACACCCAGAATCCTCTGGATGACTCTTTGTGAAGAGTCCGAGCCTCAGGATGGATTTTGACGTCTCCATCCCATGCACTTTCCCCCTTCGATGCCCCCCCATGCCTCCCTCCTCATTTTTCCTTCATTCCTCTTACTGTATTTCATTCTTAGCAACCCAACCATTTTTCATCCGACAGCAATAAAATCCCATCAGGCCACCGAATCAAGACGGAAGAAAAAGTGCTGAGCCAATTCAGCGTGGCTTTTGAAGGGACCGCAACCCGACACAGGTGCAGACACTTGCTGATAATTAGGATGTCAACTGATAAGCCGGTGAGCTGGAAGTATTATCCTCAGACTGCCTCTAGTGGCCAGATTGAGGTGTGCACCCTCTCCAAGTACAGTCGTAGCTAAAAGTTTTGAGAATGACACAAGTGTTTGAAGATCTTGTTGTCAGATGTTTCTATGGTATACTGAAGTATAATTACAAGCATTTCATAAGTGCCAAAGGCTTTTATTGACAATTACATTAAGTTTACGCAAAGAGCCAATATTTGCAGTGTTGGCCCTTCTTTTTCAAGACCTCTGCAATTCGCCCTGGCATGCTGTCAATCAACTTCTGGGCCAAATCCTGACTAATGGCAGCTCATTGTTGCATAAACAGTGCTTGGAGTTTGTCAGAATTTGTGGGTTTTTGTTTGTCCACCCGCCTCTTGAGGATTGACCAAAAGTCCTCAATGGGATTAAGGTCTGGGCAGTTTCCTGGCCATGGACCCAAAATGTCGATGTTTTGTTCCTCGAGCCACTTAGTTATCACTTTTGCTTTATGGCACGGTGCTCCATCATGCTGGAAAAGGCATTTTTCATCACCAAACTGTTCTTGGATGGTTGGGAGAAGTTGCTCTCTGGGAATGTTTTGGTGCCCTTCCTTATTCATGGCTGTGTTCTTAGGCAAAATTGTGAGTGAGCCCACTCCCTTGGCTGAGAAGCAACCCCACATATAAATGACCTTAGGATGCTTTACTGTTGGCATGACGAAGGACTGATGGTAGCGCTCACCTTTTCTTCTCCAGACAGACAATCTTTTTTCCGGATGCCCCAAACAATCGGAAAGGGGATTCGTCCGAGACAATGACTTTACTCCAGTCCTCGGCAGTCCAATCCCTGTACCTTTGCAGAATATCAGTCTGTCCCTGCTGGTTTTCTTGGAGAGAAGTGGCTTCTTTGCTGCCCTTCTTGACACCAGGCCATCCTCCAAAACTCTTCGCCTCACTGTGCATGCAGATGCACTTACAGCTGCCTGCTGCCATTCCTGAGCGACCTCTGCACTGGTGGTGCCCTGATCCCGCAGCTGAATCAACTTTAGGAGACGGTCCTGGTGCTTGCTGGACTTTCTTGGGCACCCTGTAGCCTTCTTCACAACATCTGAACCTCTCTTCTTATGATGATCTGATAAACGGTTGATTTAGATACAATCTTACTAGCAGCAATATCCTTGCCTGTGAAGCCCTTCATGTGTAAAGCAATGATGACTGCAGGTGTTTCCTTGCAGGTAACTATGGTTAACAGGGAAAGAACAATGATTTCAAGCAATACTGTCCTTTTAAAGCATCCAATCTGCTATTCTGACTCAACCAGCATGACAGAGTGATCTCCAGCCTTGTCCTCATCAACACTCTCACCTGTGTTACCGAGAGAATCACTGAAATGATGTCAGCAGGTCCTTTTGAGGCAGGGCTGAAATGCAGTGGAAATGGGTTTTTGGGGATTAAGTTCATTTTAATGGCAAATAGGGGCTTTTCAATTAATCTTATCACTCTTCATAACATTATGGATTATATGCAAATTGCCATCATAAAAACTGAGGCAGCAGACTTAAAATCAAAATTAATATTTGTGTCATTCTCAAATCTTTTGACCATTGCTGTACAGGGACCAGGGCAGGGATGCACCTTGGATTCATTTCTCTTTCTGTTATATGAGCAGCACCAGCTTTTGCTTCTTAAGTCCGAGACTACCCGAAGGTGTTACACATATTTTTATCCTGCGGCATGTTCTTCTTCAATCCCTTTGATGGCTGTATCACTGCCTTCCAGGCAAATACGTTCTCTTTGAGCTTGTTATGTGTCCATTGGGGGCCTATAGCCTGTTTACGATCGACTGCAGTGCAGAAAGATCCCAGCAAAGTCAGCATGTGAACATGAGGCTGACGCCAGGATCCGCCAGAATGCGTGACCGCTCTGATGTTCTGGGCTGGGATGGTTGGGCCTTGTGGGCGGAGCCGGCTTATCATCGCTCTGCTAGGAAAGAGGATCAAGCAGAAAACACAGCTCTTTCGACAAGCGGGGAAATGTCGGCTCTGTTCCCTCTCACTCTGCAGTGTAAAGGGAGGCTGTTTCACATCATTAATAATTAGCCCCGGACTGAGGGACTGGGGGGGTTGGGTACCGACTGCGCTACACCCCTGAAATAATCACACACACCCCTGTCTCGTAGAAACACGTTGAACAGACCTTGATGTCTTACATACAGAAAATGATCGTCGATTAGTATAAAACAACCGGTTCACTCAAGATCACTGTCTCTGTGAGGTGATTACTGACACCAACTCAAATTTCCGGCCAAGCTAGGTTTCATTTGCCATAATCATGCATTGCATATTTTCTCACCTGTAGAAGTCCCACTACTTATAAAATTAACCCAATTCATAAATAACTATAAGTGTCGTACTGCAAGCTTGTTGCTAAATTGGACTCACGCCAGACTGAGGTCACTCACTTCCTGGAGAATAAAGCCAGTATGGCATAACCTCCTGTAGTTTACTGATTTAATACAATATCCTGCACTTAACTTTGTCCTGTTCTGTCTGAACATGGCACGATTATTCTAGAGGCAGAAAATAATGTTAACAATAAAAACACATGATATGTGTGACACATGTTTACGGCTAAGGGCACGATGGGTCGTTACACCCCGAGGGCTGCGGGTTTGAGCCCCATCCGTGCCAGTTTGCTCAGCGCTGGCATCCTCTGCATACTGTGTGTGCGTGAGTGTGTGCCCTGGGCAATCCCAACTCGCCATGACTCTCAGGATGTGCTGATATGACTGACAGGTGGATGCTTATGTCTTTAAATTTGCTGAAATCTGTAATGGGAACAGAAAGGCATTTAGTCAAAGAAAAGGATTTCAAGCCACAATAATATAAAAGAAAATCCTTATCCAAAGTAATTGTTTTGCATGTGCTTGGAACAGAGCCTTTAAAATACATTTGTGAAATGTATTTGTGTACATCAAAATATTTTAAGAAATATATGACATAATGATTTGTCATAATGGGGGTGGCACAGTGGTTAGCACTGTTGCCTCATACCTCTGGGACTGGGTTCAAGTGTCCGCCATGGCTCCATGTGACATGCCCCACCGGCGGACCGGCAATGGGAAGCAGCCGCCCCCGACCAATACCCGGATTCCACGTCGGATAAAAGCCCAACAACAGCCGTAGGTATTGTTGATGCAAAGAGACATACTGAGCATCCATTTCCCTGCCTCCCGTCCAGCTCCGTTCCACCATGCTTGTCCTGCCCAACTCTCCCTGCAACCCGTGTCAATCTCACTCCATGTGGAGTTCGCATGTTCTCCCTGTGTTGTTGTGGGGTTTCCTCTGGTTACCCCACCCCCCCCAGTCCAAAAACATGCTGAGGTTAACTGGAGTTACCAGATTTCCCAGTGGTGTGTGAGTGTCCTGTGATGGGTTGGTGCCCAGGATAAGCGGTTACCGAAAATGGATGGAATAGTCATAATATTCATCAGAATTAACTAATATAAGTAATGACGAATTGGCTAATCATTACAGCGGGACAGCTGTATCCATTGTTTCAGTTATCCATGCTTTATGGCAGTTCAAAAAAAATACAAGTTTAAATATCGCACAAACGTTTTAGAAATTTCAAACTGTGCACCAAGCTAGTGCAGGCTATAAGCTGGTGAGTAGCAACAACGGATTTTTAAATGTAATTTTTTTCATTACCTTATCGTTCATTTTAAAATGTGTAACAGTAACCTGTTTTTCTTTGTTCCTTTTTCCTTGGTGGGGTATGAAAACCATGATTTTCACTGCTCCGCCATCCCATGATATATCTTCACTGCAGTATTGCTTTTTTTGAGAATTAGGCTAAAATGTCAGAATCCCTTTCATTCATGTGAGTACAGTAATATATAATAGTGTATGATGCACTTCATCATTAAAATCATGTGATGTGATTTTGTTGTTAAAAATGCAAAAGTAACGGCACCGAAAAGTTTAAAAGACACGTACTGTGAGAAACGAGAGACTCCATGGAGGCAGCTACTCTTACACATTTTACAATCAAAACCATATACACAAATACACAGATCCCACAGTTAACCAAAAATAACTTTTAATATTAAAGATGCACGTACACTAACAAATATTAAATAACACTAATATTAATATGTGTAATAATATATCTAATATATTAATAATGCGTAATAATATATTTAATATATTTAAATATACCATTTTCAGTATTGTTTATATATTTTTGGCTTACGTACTATCCAAAAATATTGCCGTTTCATAGTTCAAGGCTTGCGAATGACCAAAACGATGAATGTCACATTCACCAAACTGGAGGGATGACTGTAGTTACTTTGTTGACATTTTCACAGCATGACCTATAGCTTATTTTCTCTATTCTGTACAGCCGGCTGTATGGTCTGAACTCTGAGGTATTGAACAAGCAATCTACAAGTTATCAGCCCAAATCCTCATATTTTAAGCTGTAACAGCTGTAACAAATTTTTACCTTTAGAACAGCAATGAAAAAGAAAGATGGATGGTTGTGTCGTCTGATTCATCATTCCCAGACCCCACTCTTTTCCTTGTAGAGCTACCTAACTGACAGGACTTTGAAACAAATTATTACTTATTGTGACAGAATAGGTTTACCATCCTCTATATACCACTCAGATGGGTTTGTAAGTCCCAATAACAATGGCTGCAAACAGGATTCCCAACTCAAATCTTGTTCCTCTGTTTGTAAAACACTGATTTAAATCAGCTACCCCAAGCACTGCAAACCGTCCACACCACATTACACTTGCCTCTCATGACTAGCAATAGGGCCTCCAAGCATAATTTACAACCCCACAGGAACAATCGAGGCCAAAACAATTTAATAGACTGATTTTAATTCACCTAACAGGCTATCTCTGTCCTTCTTACCCTTTGAATGAATAATATTCACCCTGTGGTGGAGGCATTTGTGCAGTAGTACACTGTAGCCACTGCAGTTTCTCCAGTGCTGTGAGAGAAATACAGGCTGTCAGCTGGGCCGCACACACTATATTTCATATGCAATGAGATATCCTGCATTGGGAATCAGAAAGGCCAATATCTCTGATTGGTATCCCGTGGCTCTCAGTGCTTGCTGAGTCAGGGCTGTTGTAGCGTGAAGCTATAAGGCATTAAATCCATTCTTATGGGCCAATAAACATTAGCTAAATATGAAAACTGGGATAGTTGCAGAGTACGAGGGGATAAACCACGACATGTGGCATGTGTGACAAAAATGCACCATAGATCACAGGAACGCGTGACCATGTGTTTCTGTGTCAAGAACAGACACGGGTCTCTGAACCACAGCCTGTTGGATTCATCTTAAACACTCAGAAAGTAGGCCAGCCCAGAGCAATTAATGTGTAGGGTATCAGGAAGGCGAGTCTCATTGGCCAGAGCCTCTGTAACTAGGGGTGCAGTGGCTAATGTGTGTGCTTGTAAGGGCAGTGGTATGGTTGCTGGGGGAAGTTATGGTGAGAAGACATCTAACCCCAGGGAAGCATCACTTCTTGGGCAAGAGTTAGCTCTGTATACATGTTTTTCACTCAAATTCAACAACCCTCTATTTAATAATTAGGGTTCATCCACAACATGGATTTTTGGGGTCTTAGAGCACCATTTATGAAACCCCGGTATACCTCAATCTTTGGACACATACATTATATTGCGAAAAGTATTGGGACACCCCTCCAAATCATTTAATTCAGGTGTTCCAATCACTTCCACAGCTACAAGTGTATAAGATCAAACACCTGGGCATACAGACTGCTTCTGCAAACCTTTGTGAAAGAATTGGGAACAACAACAACCCAGCCACGAAGTGGTAGGCCATGTAAAATCACAGAGCGGGGACAACGCATGCTGAGGCGCACAGCGCGCAGAAGGCGCCAACTGTCTGCAGAGTCATTAGCTACAGACCTCCAAACTTCATGTGGACTTCAGATTAGCTCAAGAACAGGGCGTAGGGAAGTTCATGGAATTGGTTTCCATGGCCGAGCAGCTGCATTCAAGCCTTACATCACCAAATGCAATGCAAAGTGTCGGATGTAGTGGTGTAAAGCACGCCGCCACTGCACTCTAGAGCAGTGGAGGCGTGTTTTCTGGAGTGACGAATCACGTTTCTCTGCCTGGCAATCTGATGGATAAGTCTGGGTTTGGCAGTCGCCAGGAAAACGATACTTGCCTGACTGCATTGTGCCAAGTGTAAAGTTTGGTGGAGGGGGGATTATGGTGTGGGGCTGTTTTTCAGGGGTTGGGCTTGGCCCCTTAGTTCCAGTGAAAGGAACTCTTAATGCTGCAGCATTTAAAGCCATTTTGGACAATTTCATGCTCCCAACTTTGTGGGAACAATTTGGGGATGGCCCCTTCCTGTTCCAACACCAGTGCACAAAGCAAGGTCCATAAGGATATGGATGAGCGAGTCTGCTGTGGAGGAACTTGACTGGCCTGCACAGAGCCCTGACTTCAGCCCGACAGAACACCTTTGGGATGAATGAGAGTGGAGACTGTGAGCCAGGCCTTCTCATCCAACATCAGTGCCTGACCTCACAAATGCTCTCCTGGAAGAATGGTCAAAAATTCTCATAAACACTCCTAAACCTTGTGGACCTTCCCAGAAGAGCTGAAGCTGTTATAGCTGCAAAGGGTTTGGCCAGCTCCAAATTAAAGCCTATGTATTAAGAATGGGATGTCATTACATTTCATGTTTGTGTAAAGGCTGGTGTCCCAATACTTTTGGAAATATAGTGTACTGCTTGTGTTAATGTGAGGCTTCCTCTGATCACACCATGTCCCTGTCCAGTCCCTGGGCTGGACCTCATCACCTTCTTGGGTAGGACAGCCGGCACGGTGCAGGCAGCAACCCTGCATCCCAAGCTGCTGATTTTATTCTGGATCTCTCTATGCCTTTTCTTCTCCTGCTGAAATACCCGTCAGCATCAGGCACCTCACTCACAATGACCGGCTTCCTGACTCAGAAAGCTACTATGAAGGTGGTGAATTAGATGTTTTTTCCCCTTAGAGGAAAACCCATCATTTAGATAAGCCGCCCTGCAGCTCAGCTATGAATCAGCGCGTCACGGTTGCTCCCACGCAGGCCAGTGGGCCAGGTCTGTGTCACGCCGCTGAAGGGGAAGTTGGGCGGGACGAGACCTGCCCCTAAAGGTCCTGAATGAAAAGGCGCTGAGGAGGATTAGCGGCTGAACAGCATCTGCCAAGAGAAGCTGATTAGAAAATATACAGGGGCCTCTGCCCGCGCTGATGCCTATATTGTATTCCTGCTCCATCCCTCAACAATCCTTCATTATCACCGCAATAATCATGTCGCATCTGGTCCCTATTTTAAACTCGCTAAGCTGAAGATCTTCCACCCCCGCCGTGCCTAAACAAAGCATCTGAAGATAATAGGTCCCTTTAACAGGTATAAATGGTTTAATAATGGAAGCAGCATTTAAAGAACAACGGGAAGAAGTTATATTTGAAAGTTGAAAACAATAAGCAGTGATGTCAGGTCACTTTAAAAGCGAGCGCCAAGCCGTAGCGCTGGCAGAGAGATGCTCTCGTGTTCCAGTGGCTGTATGGCCTGTCTCATTAGCTCTGACACAGGCTTTAGAGCTGGGCTGCAGGAGCCAGTCCGGATTATGCAGCGATCAAAGAACACGGGGGGGGGCTGCCAAGTGGGGTGAGAATCAGGGGATAATCTGTTCATTAGTGCAGAACCCGTAAAATCGCTTCTAATCCTGTTTGTCGTTTTTTTTAAAAGGCTGCAAGGCCTCTCTGTGGCAGGGCAGAGATCTGCGGGTATCAGACATTGCCTTGGGTACCCCTGGGGTAGTAGTGGGTATGTGACATTGCCTTCACTACCCCTGGGGTAACAGTGGGTATGTGACATTGCCTTCACTACCCCTGGGGTAACAGTAGGTATGTGACATTGCCTTTACTACCCCTGGGGTATCAGTGGGTATGTGACATAGCCTTCGGTGCCCCTGGGGTAGCAGTGGGTATGTGACTTTGCCTTCGGTGCCCCTGGGGTAGCAGTGGGTAGGTGGCATTGCCGTCGGTAACCCTGGGGTAGCAGTGGGTATGTGACATTGCCTTTGGTACCCCTGGGGTAGCTCTGGGTATGTAGCAGTGGGCAGTGGCGCCGGAAAGACTTTGACATTGGAGGGACTGATTTTGTCTCAGCGGTGATTTGCGACATTCAGCAGACCGAATTTACCCCGGCGGCTGTTTGCGACATTGGCCGGGCAAATTTTGCAAATGCAATATCATGACATTGCAATGGGTGCACATGGAATAGTCACATCGTGCAATCTGAAATCGTGCAATGTCAGAAAGATTTAAAAATAATTTTGAAAACTTCACCATTTACAATAAGACAAACTCTGTTTAGGGCACAGTTTCACAAACAAACATGACAAAACAGTAACTGGTCCATATGAGAAAATTAGTTTAATACAGGACAGCAATCTTTGTTAGGTATACAGTGATCTCCATAATTATTGACAGCCCTTCTAAAGATTTGTAAAAAGGGTTAGTAAAAATCCACCTTCTGGTGAAGCAGTTTCATATCACACTGAGAAAAATGCGAAAAAGCCAACCTTTCCTTAAAATAAAATAAAATAAATTTATTTAAAGAAAAACAAATCTTTCATCAAGAAATAATTATTTTCAACAAAAACACTTAATACTTTGTACAACCTCCCTTTGCCAGTATAACAGCACTGGGTCTTCTCCTATAACATTTTACAAGGCTGGAGAATAACAAGCAGGGCACCTGAGTCCATTCCTCTTTACAGAATCTCTCCAGATCATCCAGGGTCCTAAGCCATCTCTTGTGCACTCTCCTCTTCAGCTCAGCCCAATGGGGTTCAGGTCAGGGGACTGAGATGGCCATGACAGAAGCTTGATTCTGCGATCAGCTAACCTTTTTTGTGTTGATTTGGACATGTGCTTAGGATCACTGTCCGGCTGGAAGATCCAGTGATGGCCCAGTTTTTGTTTCCTGGTAGAGGCAGTCAAATTTTGATTTAAAATGTCCTGGTACTCGTATTTCATGGAGTTCATAATGACATGTACGAGGTTTCGAGGGCCTTTGGAGGAAAAACAGCCCCACAACATCACAGAACCTCCACCATATTTTGCATTTGGGATAAGGTTCATTTCATTATAGCCATCCTTATTTTTATGCCAAACCCACCTTATGTTTATTGCCAAAAAGCTCAATTTTTGTTTCATCAGACCATTGAATTTGATTCCAATCAAAGTTGTAGTAGTGTTTTGCAAACTCCGGGTGTTTATGTTTCTGGTTAACTGGCAAAAAAAGAAGCTTTTTCTGGCATACCTTCCAAATAATCTGTTAGCATGAAGGGGGCATTTGATAGTTTTTTCAGAGACATGGTAACCCCAAGATTTTACTTGGTCTTGTAATTCACCAACACTGATCCTTGGGGATTTTTTTGCCTCTCTTATGATCCTCCTCACTGTACGTGGGGGAAGAAGTAACTTGGGTCCTCTTCCAGACAGGTTTGTAACAGTTCCAGTTGTTGTCCACTTTTTATTATTGCTTTAACAGCAGAAATGGGCATTTTAAGGTGAGTAGCTATTTTTAATACCCATTCCCTGACTTATGAAGGTCAACACACTTCACCCTCATTTGGTTTGTATGTTCTCTTATCTTTCCCATGTTGATGGATGACTAAGGGAATTTGGGCTCTGTGTCACCTCATGTTCATATCCCTGTTAACCACTCAAAGATTTACAATTTACAGGGGAAACATGCTTCAGTTACATTGTGTTCACTATAATTTCCAGGGGTGCCAATAATCGTGGCACTTGTGTTTTCGTTAAAGATAATGACTTCTCAATGAAGGATTTTTTTTTCTTGGAATAAATTTATGTTAATGAAAGGTTGGATTTTTCTCAATTTTTCGGTGTGACATGAAGCTGCTTCACAAAAAGGTGGATTTTTTCTAACCCTTTTTTATAAATCTTTACGAGAGGTGCCAATAATTGTGGAGGGCGCTGTATGTTTTGTCTTCGTACTCAGCATGTGCAACGAATTGGCCTCAGTAATGTGTGGATTCATAATTAAAGGAAAGGAACATGCTCTTATTTGTTCTTTTGTTTAATTTTTTTTGGGAGGAGGGGAATCTGCCCCTATCTCCCCGCCCACCCTCATTTTGACACCCCTGGGGCAGTCGGACAGGCAATCATCACCCATCTAGGGGATAAACGTCAGAAGGCAGCACTGTTGGCGGTTACACAAGGTCATGTTTTATTTATCTACATATTTATTTAAAGAGGAAGTCCACTCCCAAGGTATTAACTTCATTCATTACACAATGATGTCTTCTGTATCCAAAGGAAATTGTATTACATGCATTGTGAAGAGAGAATTTCATAATTAATTTGATTGAATTTCATGAGGATTAGAGAGGATTATTTTCAGTTCATTTCTTCGTGCCTCTTGAATGTGGCTGTCTGATTTGGAATTATATGGGCATAATATCTCAAGTGACAGCCTGTAGAAATCATTTTCAGTGGGTTGAAACTGCAGATTGTTTCATGCAATGCTGAACTCATGATTGACCTCCATGGAAAATATGGTTCAGATATTTTAAACCAAATGTGAAGCTCAGCAAGTTCAGGGTTTCATACTGCTTTGCAATAATCCACTGTAGAAACCTGATATACACTTTGATATTACCTAGGAAACACATGTACAACTTGTTTTGTGTCTTTCTGAATGGTTAAGTTTGCCTTGGATAAATTAACCAGTTTGTCTGCTTTAGCCTCAAACTCCAACTCTAACACCCAGCTGGAGGATGGATGGGGTCCCATCCGGTTTAATTACCACATTATTCTAGATTGATCTTGACTGAATTCAGATTAAAACTGAAACGTCTCACTTACAGTACACTTGTTTTTTTTAGCTGGCTGTTTCAATCTAATTTCAGTGGCCTTTTTGTAGGAAAGTTGCATAGAAAGGAAACATAAATACATAATGTGTATTTACCTAGAGTGCCCCCATATTGTGGAATAAACACATTAAAAATGGGTAACACTTTCTTTGAATGCCATGATTATAGGAATCTATGAACGCATTCATAACACTTTGATGCATTCATAAATCATTATAAACAGGGCTTCACATAACACCTTAGAAATATGTTTATTATGCATTATGAAGCTCTCATTTATAATACACAATGGATACCTTCATAATGCATTATAATGGTCAGTATAAGAATTAATAAAGCATTACAGCATCTTCTATTGACATACATAAGGGATTATAATGTTGATTATAATTATTCATAAGCTCCAATGAAGCTGTCATCTATAATGCACTAGAGATACCTTCAGGATGCATTGTAATGAGCAGTATAAGAATTAATAAAGCATTACAGCATCTTCTATTGACATACATAAGGGATTATAATGTTGATTATAATATTTCATAGGCTCCAGTGAAGCTCTCATGTATAATGCATTATAGTCACCTTTATAATGCATTGTAATGGTCGGTATAAGAATTAAGGATGCTTTGTACTGCATCATGAAGATAACTATAGTGCATTACAGATGACAGCTACAGATCCTTGTAGACATGGCATTCATATAAAATGTTGCCTAAAAATGCTTTTAAATTGCAAGATCAAAACACAATGAGGCAAAAGACTTGAACAGAAGCTGTTAATCATGTGGCATCATCTTCAGCCCTTCATCTAGTGTGAAAACCCTAGTGTGAGGCAGATCACTGTATAATTTTAGTTATGCATGTATGTCTGGGGAAATGGAGGGAGCATTTGTTTTTCAACACAAACCCATTTCAACGGATGTGTCCTTCATTACTTGCAGTTAGGCGCCGTGAGAAGTACATTATAGGCTGATCATTGCTAAAGTGGAATTTGTTCTGGCACTTATTCCTCACGAAAAGGCTCTATTGCAATGGAGCATAGGATTTAGATCTGGATATTTATATTTGAAATACATCCATCGTTCTAAAGTATCATTAAGCTTATGTAATACCCACTGAAAAGTAATTCTTAGGTCGATATGTAAAACTGGAAAACATTTTTAAAATAACATTACAGAGCGCTTTCTGTGTCATTCTGTGACTGAATCCAGGCACAACTCTACTAATTTTAGGTAGTTAGGGAAAATGAATGAGTGGATGGATGGATGGATGGATGGATAGTGGAAATACCTTCTAAGAGAAACATGTCTGTATTGAAAAAAATATTTTCTCCAAGCACGTATGAAACAATATCCCCGCTATCCAATTATTTGGTACGTTGTCACCCTCCCTTTGCCATGATTACAGCACTGACCCTTCTCAGATATTTTTTTGTTTGATCTTTCCACAAAACCCCCCTCTCAATCAAAAGTCCACTAGTGTCTGTCATACACTAGCGCTTGCCTTTGCAGGTTGATGTCAGCGTCTTTCTTGATGTCAGAGTCTTTCTTCAGTTAAACCTGCCGGGCACCTTGCTGGCATGGAGGTGCCATCTAACTGCAGCCTGGACACTTGGAAACCCCAAGATGCAACAAACTGCTGAAATTGTCCAGCTGTGAACTTTGGAGAAGATGTTGCCTCTCGAACCATTCTCCTCACTGCATGTACAGGCAAAGTGCAGTTTGGATTTTATTAATTATTGCTTTATAGTGGAAATGGAGATTTTGAAGTGTCCAGCTATATTTTAGAGCCACTGTTTGATTTATGTAAGTCAAGAACATTTTGTGTTATTTCATTTGTAAATTCTTGTGACGGATGACTAAATATTTACACCCCAGTGGTACAGGGTGAATCACCATTTAAGAGTTTCTGAAAATGTCGGTGTTCTTTTAAAAGGTAAAACACAAGAAACTGTCATTCCCTCAATAGCTTCATATGGAAACTTGACATGTGCACTCACAAAAGATTATAACACAGACTGCTCTCATACATAGCTCATCATATATTACCAATATGCATTCACTACTGAACAGGTGCAAAGAATCTGAATGGATCCTCAGGCAGACTAATAGATGCTCAGAGAACGCTTGCTTGTGTCTGTCTGATTGTGTCAGTCAGAATAGATTCCCCTTCCATACAGGGATATTGCAAAGTTCTAACATGCGCACTGAAAAATATTAATGATGATGAGGATAATTATGCTAAGATTAATTCCATTGCCTCAAAGTGCTTGTTTATGTTCCCCTCACTGTCAATTCCTGGGAAAAACTGTAGTTCGGGCTGAATCCCAGCAGTCACTCTCATTTCTGTGCATATTATTTAGGAAGCAGTTAATAGCACATTACCAGCATCACATTTGCATGATAATGCCTCCCATCTTTTTCGCACTTCCCTTATGTACATATATATATTCCAGTCCTTCCTTTTGCTCACATCTACATGTTCATAAATATGTATACACAATGTTAAAGATTTGCATATTGCTTTGTAAAAGTAAATGCACTCTGCATATTTTCTGGTCATTAGACATATGCACATAAACTGCATATCATTACATCTGTAAGGAAAATTAATATTCGGACAAATGACAGAACGACAACACAATTTCCAGACCTTATTTAAGAGATGGTATAGTTACTCTGAGGCATAGTTTAGTTTTATATGGTAAATTAATCAAGAAAAAAGTGAATAAAATGTACTAAACAGTCTTGATCACACTGCTGGTGATATTTCATAGCAAGCAAATGCTCCAGATGTAAGTTATACCACAGTACGCTTCTGTATCTAATGCTGGTGGATAGATAATGATATCGGCAGCTATATCCTATAGCAAATAGGATACTCTTTGCTACTGTATCTCACCAAAAACAGTAGGGTGGATTTGGCATTTCTGAAACTGCCATTTGGTCATGTGTCCTACAGTCTTCCTGACAGATCACAGAATAAATACCAAGGCCTGTGGCCCAGAAATCTGGCCTAGGTGAAGATCTCATGGATTAACACCCTCTGCAGTGGAGGAACAGCAAGCCCAATAGGCAAAAAAGATGAAAAAACTATCTTCTCCATCCATCTATTATCTGCCACTTATCCTGAGTTGGGTCGCGGATGCAGCAGTCTAAGCAGGGATGCCCAGACCTCCCTCTCACCAGCCACCTCCTCCAGCTCCCCCGGGGGAATATTAAGGCGTTCCCAGGCCAGCTGAGAGATATATCACCTCTCCAGCGTGTCCTGGGTCTGCCCTGAGGTCAGCTCCCGGTTAGAAAGGTTCCGCTACGTGATTTAGCTGAATATCATATCTGTCATGGAATGCATATCTGTCCTCTGACTGCTAGTTAAAAGCAGAATTTTCCAGCCTGTAGCTGCAGTGCTTTCAAATCCCAACACGACACATGTGGCGTCTTAGAAACTCCATCACTAAAATGGAGAATTGACACCCCCCCCCCCCACCTCCACCCCCTTTGAGTCTGTGTCTGACTAGGTCTGCTTTTCTTTCATCAGCTTTTCTGGAAAAGGTCAGCTTACTGTTCTCCTATTTCTTCCATTTATTATTCCAGCGGGATTTTTTTCTGTTCGAAGTCACAAATCATGCTGCAATTTTCAGCAGACTCAGCAAGTGGTTTCTGCATTCTGCTTGTCTGATGTTTTTATATTACTTTTTGAGATATGGAGAATATACTGAATCACTCCTGTAGAAAATACAGCACATATTCAGCAGTGCACACGCTTACCAAGGAGATGGTTTTGGATTTTAGGAGGCAGGATGCAGCTCATCCCCCTATCTACATCGGAGGAGGTGCTGTGGAAAGGGTCAGCAGCTTC
>JAODLD010000144.1:26358965-26370017 GCA_026781065.1 Mormyrops boulengeri | reverse complement strand
GTCCCCTGCCTTGTGCCCTGTGATGCACTGGGATCCCGTCCAGGGTGTCCCCTGCCTTGTGCCCTGTGATGCACTGGCATCTTGTTCAGGGTGTCCCCTGCCTTGTGTCATGTCATGAACTGGCATCTTGTTCAGGCTGTCCCCCGGCCTTATGTCCTCTGCTGTCTAGCATGGGCTCCAGCCCCCCCCCGTTGCCCTGTTTAAGTAAGATGAATCTCCAGCAGATCTAACAATTATTCTAAATACAGTTTTAGGGGCATGTTTGTTTGGTCCTCATAGCGTAGGTCTCTGTCAACATGGTCAAAGTAAACAAAGATTAAAGTTTAGTGACAAATTAGCCGGTATATGGTTTGAAGCCTCACCTACACTGGCAGAGATTACCGTCACAAGGGTTCACCAATTCCAGTCCTAGATGGCCAGTCTGCAATACAGTTTGCAGATTAACCTGCTCAGGCACAGCTACTAAACTTGCCGATTAGCTGTGGAGCTGAATAAGGTCTGTGGTGCAGGCTGGCTCTCCTGGACCGGAACCGGTGAACCCTGCTGTAAAGTCGGGGTCACTGGCTGGTTTAATGCCAAGAGGGTGAGATTCGTTGGATTTGTGTTGAGCCTTTTTTCAATTTGGGGTCGAGGACATCTTTCAACCAGTAATGATCAACATTCTCTGCGAATCAGAAAACCAGAGTGACGATTATTGACTGAAGATTAGCAATGGAAATACGTTTCAGAGTCTCATTAAAATGTTAATCAGGTATGTTGACTCTGCACATTTACGAATGCAAAAAAACATACTCTTTCACTAGTGTCAGTCTTAACGCTCACTTTTTTGTTCCAGTTACGATTTGCATTGTACTAACACTACAATAGTTAACTTGCAGTGCACCCGTGCATGCAAGGCCAGGCTGGGCATTGCAGCCACACCTACCACCAAAGCCCCAGTCCTGGGGCTCTGACCCTTCCTGCAGATTGCTCTTCGCCTGTGATTGACTGATTCCCCGCCCCACCCCCACTTGTATCTCCCTCACAGCTATGGAGGAGACCGGAACTTGCTGGTGTGTGTGAGGTCCCTGTCACTTTAGCTCCTCTCACTTTCCATCCGTGCCACAAGTGAATAACGCTTCTATACTACAAAGTGTCCTTCAAAAGCATAAAGCAATAAAAATATCTGTAGGAAAAAAAAAAACTAATAATTCGAAGGCAACGTCACATTTCTGAATAACTGTATATGAAACATGACCTCAAACCATATTCACGGTAACCGCCATAGTCCTGGTGACCATAAATGTGTCAGCATGTTAAGTACTGTAAGACCCCAGCTGCAGGAGAGTATACAATCACAGTGTAATAATAAATGATTCTGATAATATCGACCTCCGTGGCTTCGATCTGCATAGGTCACATACCTGATGAATGATGAATACAGAAGGTGCATCTGGTTGCATCTATCAAGTTTCATTTCAACATGAAACAAATAAAACTGAGCATATCTCATGAAATAAGTTATGAAATAGAGCACATGACTGTCAATAACACAGACCATTCCAAAGTTGGATTTTTCTCTGCCTGCACATTCACATTCAAGCGCTTCATTTGTTGTTATTTTATATGGCCTATTGATGCAACTTTACAGCTTATTAGGGAAAATGGTGGTGTAGTAGCAATTAAAAAGGGATTAGGGTAATTTTATTCGTTAATACACTATGTAGTAAATGAATAAACAGCCAGTCTATCCAGTTAGTTCTTCATATTTCTCTGATGCTACAAAAAGGTATGATGATTAAGACATTTGAATTTCATAAACCACTTCTCCGAATAATAAACTGTATCTGATGCACATTTGTGCTACAGTAACCTCACCTTAAAGGAAGTGAACTGGACCAAAAAAAAGCTTATTATGAAACAAGTTGTTTAATTAGCTCACAAAATAGTGAGCTATTAACATTTATTGAAAAAGGTGCACTATGTGTGATGCAAATGCTTGCAAAATGCAACATGGGAGCTTTAAATAATGGGCTGGCTGACACTCTGTGGGTCTCTTCTCTCAATAGGCTGTTGCTTTCAGCTCCAAACTCAACATTGACTTCCTAAGGCCTCAGCCAATAGGAGAGGGCCTTTCAAATAAACAGGGCTGCCCACCAGAGGCCAGTGAAGAACTGGGTGGCTTCTTCACAGGACCTCAGAGGGACTTTGATTCTTGAATGCCTTGTAACCAGTCATCCATATGTTTTCTGGAACTGCTTGTCCCATTCAGGGTTGTGGGGGGGTCCAGAGCCTATGGTCATAAGGCAGGGATCAGCCCAGAATGGGGTGCCAACACATTCACACACACTGTTCACCATCATTCAATTAACCTCAGCATGTTTTTGGGCTGTGGGGGGAGAGAGAGAGATGGGGTATTTGGAGGAAACTCCAGAATGATACAGGGAGAACATGCAAACTCCACACGCCCATGGTGGACTTGAACCCTGGTCCCAGAAGTATGAGGCAACAGTGCAAACCACTGTTTCACCATGGTGCCCCTCCGCCAGCTCACTTCATGACAAAGCAAACACATTGAGCAAACTATAAAGTACAATCAGCTTTCCAGAGAGCTGGATGTGGTGCCTTATGGAACTTATGGAAGTTTAGTTTCATAAGATTTGTAATATTTGCATCTTGGGTCAGTAATCTGAACAGGTCTTTGCTCCCATTTGGAATTTTTGAACTGTTGGAAGATGCTTCCTAAAAAGGAATGTTTGAATCACTGATAACTTCTAAAGAGTACTGTTTTTTCCCGTTTATTTGCAGAAACAATGTAGAATACTGTAATTACAAATATGCATGACTAGGACACCCAGTGGCCAAAAAGATCTGTTGTGTTTTGCTGAAATTTGAATCTATGGATATTGTATTTATTTTTTATATTCCTTGTTCCCTTCTTTTCCTTTTATTTTTCCTTTTCTGTCTTTATCAGATTAAACTTGTCAGCATTCTTATCTACATGACTCTGGAGAGATATTTCATAGTTGGGGCCTTTCCTTGTAACAGTGTTTGGGGTCAAATATGACCCAAATCCACCATTGTGGATGTGTGCCAGACTATTTTAACAAAGCATAGCAAATGGTCATTGCTAAATCCACCAGAGGACATAAAGCAGGCTGTAGATGCCTCCTAACTCTAAGTAAACATAACGATAGTATACTAGTGCTAATGATGGGCAAACAAAGCACAAAAATCCAAATTTGAGGTGGGGAATAATGCTGACACTCAGCAAACAGAAACTTATGATGCTGTGTAGTTTGAAAAGCCAGGGAGAAAAAAAAAATCACTGTACTTAAAGGGCTTGAGCGTCCCAGATGAATGGCTAGTCTCTCCCGAGCGCATCAGTGAAAATGGTGTCTCATAATTGACTGCCACTCGAAACACCTGATGTGATATGTGAGAGATAAAAAACGGCATGTGGACAGATCCCTTTCTATCAGCATGGCTTAAAGTTCTCCTGATGCCTAGGGAGAGCTTTGCTGTGATTACAGTCCCACTCTTGACCAGTGAGCCATAAACATTCTAGACCTTTATCTGCATATAAAAGGTAATCGGGACAATAGGCAATAGACATAATTACACTTTATTCTATAGTCACCCTTTTGAATAATGCTTTAAATAGTACAATACTACATGTACATATGTAAATCACACTGTGCTCCTTTGATACTCCAGCAGATCTTCACTTGATGTTAGCTAAATATTTTTTCCAGTACAACAGAGCTGCTACAGTTGCATTTGCATTGATTTCTGCAGCAGACACTTTTTGCGATTGACCATGCGGGACCTGCAGTGGGGCTCTCACCCGCCTGCCGGCGCCGATCCTTAACCTACCATCTGGGCATAAAGACAAGGAGCACTGCTAGTGTGCTAGTGTGCTTACAGTGTCTCCTCACAGGAGAGGGTCTGTGGGCGTCTAAATATTCATTTTTAAAGACCAGTCACTGCAAATTGCACTTCAAGCTGTAAAATGTAAAAGATAAACTCAATAAAACACACATAATCTAACCAAAGCATTGAACTGCTGGTTTAACTTAACACTAGAAGCGCCGAGCGCCGGTCATTTAGAAGTATAGAGCTAGCACAGAGACCAGGGCAGTGGAAGACCCTGTATAGGATACACCATGGGCGTAGATTTGGGCATGGACAGTAAGGCCATATGTCTACCAATACTGTGTGTGTTTAGGGGGGCGGGAGGTTCACGGCTGATGTGGTCCCTGCTAATGTTGAAACGAAACCTACATACAAACCCAATGACATACTGTGGGCAATCCAGAGGCAGAAATGCACCTGGCATCATGTCTTTGAACTGCAGCAACAATGAGAATAGTGGAGGAAAGCCGCACACCATGGGGAGGCTGTGCAATCTGCATACACAGAGTGGGGGCGGCATTTGGATCCCCAGCCCTATGAGGTACAGTGATTCCCAGTGAGCCATCATGCTGCACTGCTACTGGAAATTGAATACTGACAGGCTGTGCAAAGGAATTTCATACTGTCTTTTTTTAAGGTAATTAGAAAACTGCTTGGTGGTAATTACCTTAAAGAATGGGTCTGATGCTAGTTGTGCTTGGACAGTAAACAGGCACAGTCTTAATTCTCTCTTTTATGCTAAGAAATTAGATTACTGTCCAGCTCACTGCTGCACAATGGAGATACATAAAGGGAGATCTCTTTATCAGAAAAATACTGAAAACAAACAAACAAACAAATGCGGCATTTCAATAAATCCCAGCCTGATGGATTTCTTCGAGATTCTCCATTTCTGACGAAAACCGTAAAAATGTAACTGAATCATACTATTTTGATCTGAGTACCTTCTTGAATAATGACTAGCAACTGAGTCAGTTCCCAGTCTTTTCCGAAACTATCAATGTTTTCTTACCCAGATTGTCAAATAGCATAAAAATGTGCTGAGCACAAATATGACTTCTGCAGTAATAGCCCTGTCACTACCTATGAGCAACGACACAGTCCACAAAATGAAGAGAATGTAAAACTTCTCTCTCTCTATCACTCTTTCAAACATTCACAAACACACATACACACACAGAGAAATCCACAAATTAATCCTAAATGTTTGGATATTCCTGCCTGAAGGACATAAGACATAAGCCACATTTTTTAAATTAGTTTGCTTTTTGTTTATGTCATAGAGGAATGTGCTGTGTGACAGCCTTCACATCACGTCCTTTGAAGGATATTATTAAACACACCCCAGGGAAGCATCTTAGAATCACCTATGTAACGCTTCAGGGCTACATTCATTCTGTTATTTGCATTATATTCATATTGGAAAAAGCCAGCGCCATAAAACAAGCAGATCCCAGTTTCATGTGGAAGAGAAGAAAGCAGAGTTTTAGGGATAATATTTTATCAGTTGCTTGGCATCTTATGTTCTTTAAATTAAAATGAGGAACAAATCACATGAAATCCAAGCGGAAGACTGGAGGTCTAATTAAACTGCTGTCATTTGAGGTATCACCTGACACCTCGAGGTATCATTTTAATCCTCAAAGAAAGCCTGGAATTTGGAAGACAGCCTGAAAAATCACCACCGTTGCGGCGGTTCTCCCACCCGTCACTGTACACCAGAACTGCACGAATGCCAAGGCCTTTCCAGCTGGGGAGACGAAACTCACTCTGCAGAGCCGGTCATTCGTCATCGTGCAGCCCCGCTGAACAAGGTATAAAAACAAAAATATGGCTGGAAGTAGTTCAGCTTATTTATTTGATTTGATAAATATAATATAGTCCTGGTGAGTTACTGAAGTGATATTGATGTGATAATATATGTTTTCAGTTCACCCTTGTAGCTACATTCTAACAGCCAGCATGTTTTCACACTCATTATCATCCCTGTTGGTCTGTCACGGCCAATGCATAATCAATCCCGTCAGTGCCTCAGGTAGTTATTAGCTATGTCACTCAAGAATAACCCCCCATGTGTCAGTCCAGCCTATCCCCTTCCCCATCTGACCTTATACTGCAGCTTTGCACATACTCATTCTGTCAGCCAATCATATTGCGGTTGATAAGATGCACTTTACAACCAGTTTAGCCTGGCTTCGAACTGGTTTGCTGTTAATTAACCATTGACCTACATCTATTCCATGTGAGATTGATCCCTGTCCAAAATGAAGTCAGATTAGAGAATTAAGTAAGCATAGTGACTAAGCATAGTCTGCTTTCTTTCAGATTTTGAGTTTCTCTCTCTTGTCATATTTGCTGACTGTGTGCCCTCACTAGGTTAGCTGGTACAAACTGATATTACTGTACTTCAGTGTTACTCAAATTGATCCTTGGGGATCCACAGACAGTACACATTTTTGCTCCTTCCCAGCTCCCAGGAGGGAGCAAAAATGTGGAACAGATTAGGAAACAGTACTGTATATTGAATCTGAATATGAATATTAAAAACATGTGCAGAGAGATTTGAAACTTTAGGACATAAACTGACTCTGTGCTTTGGTCTATTCAACTCAACAATGTTTTGCATTGCTACTTAGCAAATTTCATTTTCATATATTAGAAATATTGAATTAGATTATTAGCCGTTATTCACAATTGTGATTTGTTTGCCTTCAGCCAAGGGTACCATGTGAACTCGTCATCATTCTTTCATATAGTCAATTATAAGCATCAGCCACCAAAATTTCGCACAAACAATGTAAATTACAACTTGGAGAAATCAAATGCTGTATTTAATTTGTTTTTTTTGCAAATAATTTTATATGAATCAGAACAGAGCAGAGCAGTATCTGTGCCTGATATTTGTTGTAAGCAAAACAACATATGAAAAAGTTGTACTAGTTGTGTTAGATACTGTATGTCGTTTTGCCATGGTGCTGAAAAAAATCTGTGATAAATATTAACGAGGAAGGAACTTGTATCTGTAATTTAACAGCAATGTCAGGCATCTGCTGACTATACAAAGCACACAAATGCAGCCCTACGCTATGGGCAACTTTAACCTCGCTCCATGTCTTTGGAATGAAGAGAACAACCTGGAATCCTAAACGACACGGGGAAAAGACACAAACAGGGCAACACACAGAGCCATCATCAGAGCTGTACATTAGCTGCTCCCATTGTGTTTCATATATAATCTAAACTTTCAATGGCCTGTGACTGTGAGAATAGCTCTTCTGCCTGGGATTTTCACCTGAATAATAACAGTGTCACTCTACCTCACAAGCTTTTCTACTAAATTGGTAACCAAGAGCCTGAAATGTCTTCGGCTAAAAGAAACACTGAACTGAATCTGGTTTGAAATTCATAAACTCCACTGCTGTTAATGCTCAACAAAGACAATCCGAGCAGTGAAATGTGATAACGGATTGAGCTAATTGAGCAAACGGATTATAACTGACTGCTCTGTACACTGGTAGTGCCCTTGCCTGTACAAAATAGAGAGCAGGCAAATTCACTTTAACAATTTACTTAAAAGCTGACAAGCCTGAGGGCACATGGAGCAGAGAGGTGATAAACCTGAAGCAGTTGCCGCCACATTGCAGGATAAAGTCACAGGGGAATCCACTGAGCTTACTTAGCCCCAAAATACTTAACTATAAACTTGTCTTGACCTTAATGAAGGTATGCTCAAAAGCATCCAAGATCCTTGTTAGATTTTGCAAAGCTTTGTTATACAGGAAGTTTTCAGCCAAAATGTAAATCCTTGATCCAGGCATTTGTTTTTGCAAAAGCACATTTACGCCAATTAATCTGAATGCCCCCTAAATAAATAAAAGCCTTTCATTTTGAAAATTTAAAGGTTCGCTTCTATCCAAATGCTAAATGCATTGCTTTCTCGATGAATGCCAAGGCTTAATGCATAATGTAATGACTTTGTAATGTTCTGCATTGATCTGCAGTGAGGATTGCACTGTGTGTTATTATATGATCATGCAGGGCTGCTATCAGCCGCTGCTGAATCACATTCAGCCTGCAGACACGGGAGCGGGGGGTCAGGGGGTCGCTACCTCTGCAGCGATGAGGCCACGCCCACTGACAATTCCCATCGAACATTACTCTCGCCTGTAGTGCTTGACAGTGTTGATGTGTTGCATAGGGAAACAGTTTTCTACCTCCTTGGTCTGTAATAGACTGGGCTGGATGAAAAGTACTATGGGCTAAATTCTATCTGTCCTGGTAACACAAAACCTAAATGTAAATTCTTTTACAATACAAGAAATACATACCTATGCTAGTAATACATGATATTCTGTCACAGAGTCCTTTCTGACTTTTCTCACCTTCTACACGCCCCCTAATCCATCTTCTTTCTCTTTTTTTGATGAGTTTCCCAGTGACTCTCCAATCTGATTGTCACTATTGATTAATGCTGGATTACAGGACATTTCAACACAAGAGCACGACCTTTGCACATATATTTACACAATTTATTAAAATGCACTTTCATCAGTTCTTCCTGTCCAAAAGTAAATTTGTCCAACTCGTTACTGTAATCATGTTCCCCCGTGAAATTAATGTTCACTGTTTTTACCTCCAGAATAACCCTGTTAAATAAAATTGCAATCTTATCACAACGAGACTGTAACTGATTTTCCCCGTGATATCAGAAAAACACAAACACACTTTCACAGTTTTATTGCCACAACTGTAACAATCCTTACAGATACAACCTCAGACGACTTCAACAAGAGCAATAAAGCCCTTACTTGAATGTCTCATCAAGCCGTATTGCAAGTGACTGACAAACAAAATAAATATCATAACTGTATTTGCATGTTAAAGTGGGATCAGCAATCAAATAACAGATTCTGAAATCTGACAATAAAGTAATACTAGATATTTCTGATATCACCTGATCTTTATATGAAGCACTACTGAAGAAGTCTAACTTTAATTCTGCAGATATATCCGTGTGCAGTCACATCTGAAGCCTTCCTTATTCTGCATTTTTTGATGTTTTGCACTGCAGTTGTGCTGTCATGCCTATGAAATTTTTCAGTCTGAGTTTAGATAGTAGCATTGCAAAAAAATGGACCCGTCATACTGCCTTGCTCTCATAGCAAGCCTATTTCCATTTTTAGCTTCATCATTCTGAATTGATTCTAAGGATCACCATATTCCCCTTAGAATCACTAGAAAATATTTTCTTCCCCATCTAATCACCATTCTCAATAGCACCACATGATAACTATATATTAGAGCGTATAATGAGCCCTCCAGATACATTGCTACTGGTATTTTCAGCAAGGACTGTCTACAGCTAACAAGTAAGGCTATGCACTTTTATCATACCACACTGTAATTGCACATCTTTTACTACTGGCATCTTAACTTGCCGGCCTCCTGCAGTCATACTCTCCCATTCGGTCACTTAGGTCCTCCGATCAGATGTACTTCATCATAGACTAAAGCTCAGGTGTGTTTGGGCTTACACAAAGGCCGTACCCAGGCTCTGAAATAGCCCACATAATTTCAGCACAATAAAGTTAATCTTAATCTTATTTTATTTATTTCGGCTTCATTAATCTTTTTCGTTCGCATTCCTATTTATTTCACTTTGTTTTGTTTGATTTTGTACACCACTTTCGGTGACCCTTGTTATTTTCAATGTGCCTTATAAATAAATGTTTATTTTATTTTAATAATTACAATATGTATTTTTTTCCTTAAACACCTGAAGACGGTCACATTGCATTTGAGCAGTTTTCCTGGTGGGCCCTGTGCTCAGCAACACATTGATATACAGGCAAGAAAGGGACTAATGATAAGGTGTGTTTTTGCTGATGTTTGTCAGCAGATTTAGATGTACTCAGAACTGAGCCACTGGTACTGGCCTTCCAATGTATCTTATTTATGAAAGTTATTTTGCATTACTCCAAAGACTACATAGATATTGCTCACCACTGATGTTTATGCGTGTCATACACAAGAGAAGAATCTGTTTACAAAATTATTTAGCTCTGAATCATTAAAATTGAAAATAATCAGAAAAGTGATATTGTCATCTGAGTCATTACATCATAATGATCCTTATGATTTTTTATTTATTAATTTTTCCATGGCAATCAGTTACAGGTGATTCTAGGCATTTAATCAGTCTCTATGCACACTGCCTTACTGAATGAGTAATTTATGGAAGAATATGGAATCATCTCTTTTATGTTAGTTTTTTTTTTTGATTAACAGGCAGGGCAACTGTTGTGAAGCAAAAGCCAGATTTGTTTTTATCCTTGGGGGTTTATTTGACATACCGGTATAGTGGGTCCAGACAAGATTTTAATGAGGCTGCTAAAACAGTTCTGACTTTCAAGCACAAACACATGGGCAATGAATCTCATCTCACCCAGCAATCCTGCAGCTCTGAGATGTAGGACTGAGGTAGCCTCAGTATTGTAGTAGAGAGGGCGGGTGGTATGGCTCCCTGTTCCCTCCACCTGCGAGCAGTAACAGAGACTGACGTCTCATTTCCAATTTCATGATGAGCAAGAAAAGGTAATCAATGACTCACTACCAGGGTAATCAATGACTCACTACCAGGGTAATCAATAACACACTACTTAAAGACAAAACTAGGAAAAAGTTCAGAATTCGCAAAACTGGGTGGTCAAACATATAGTCTTTAATTATTCAATTTTCATTAACATTACTAAATGACATTTAATAGTCATCACAGGAAAGTAATTTTATTCAGAAGGAAATTCCCTTCTATATTTCGGCAGCATTGTACAAAGAGCCTCTCTGGCTAAAATGAGATTATTATTACAAAGTAGCAGTAAATTTTTAAACATTTATTTTTCTCTTGTATTTATGTCTTAACTCATTATTAGCTGTATTTTGTTTTAGACTTATCTGATTATTTATTGCTAGTACAGTAATTTCATTTTGTGTTTTATGTTTGTTTTATGTAAAGCACTTTGGTTACAACACTTCTGCTGTTGTCTTAAATGTGCAATATAAATAAATTGACACTGACATTTTTATGAAAGTGAATACGAAAGTTCAAACAAGGAGACCTAAAGAATGCAAGCAGATCCAATCACATCGATCAGGGGTTTA
>JAODLD010000144.1:26326422-26358865 GCA_026781065.1 Mormyrops boulengeri | reverse complement strand
ACGTTCTCATTTTTATTTACATTGTTTAATCAAATAAACACTCGTGTCATCTATCCATTGAGGTCTCCTTGGTTGAACTCAGTTTGTAGGATTATTCAGAACAAGATGGTTACTGTTATGATATACACTGTTCTACGTAAACAACATAGTTTTATACTCATGGAAAGTCAGGGCAATAAGATTTACCATATGAAATGTAATATAACAATTGCAATATAACATACAAATGTATTATGAAAATGTAACAGTCCAAGTTTATTTCATTTCATCGGACTGTATTTCTGCGTATCGGTGAATTTCCCCAGTTCCTTAACCAATCAGAGCTTTTTCTTGCCTTACGCATAGTAAAAATAACATGCGGCACTATCAGCTTCATAACTGCGTGAGAGGATTATTCGTTTTGAGATGGCTTTTTGGAGCTTGACCGTCAAGTCTTGTTGACACTGATAGAATTTTTTTTGTAGCCAGACAAAAGCTATAAAGCTGGATTTGTAAAATTTACAAAGCATGATCATAATGCTCCTGCTTATGAAGGTCTGCCATTACTTTTTAATATGGAATGTTTAATTACCGTCACATTATTGTTCATTAGGCTTAAATGTATTATAGATGGTACTGTGACCTGGAGAGGGACTGATCTGTCCGAATGAGTTCTATTTGCCTGAGGCTGGCGAGTGCAGCCCAGTGCTTAATGCAGCTAGTTAATGAAGCTCTGTTGACAACAGTCAACAAGGAGGATGAAGACTTTTAAATGGACACAGCTGAGATAATGACTGCAAAGAAAGACAGAGGTGGCCCAGTTACAATTATGGCTGCCTCTCTACCATTATGCTGTCTGTTTTTTAGTTATGCCTTTTCCTGTTAATTAATTTTTTTGCATTCCAATGGTAACAAATAAATCGTTAACATTTCTATGATAGTCCACATTGGAAACCTTCAATAGAACACTACAAGCACTGCATTATTTACCTCCTATACCATGCCGGGTACAAAGTGTTTTGTTCAGAATGAGTAGTCTAGACCTATTTAAAGTACTGTGTGCCCGGAGATTGCCATATTGGCAGATAAATTAAGGGAAACAACACCTTTTCTGCTGCTCTTTTAAGACTAAAGAAGCAAGATTGTGACCTTAAAAACAGGAACCACCAGACCAAAGTCTAATATCTAATAAATCAGTTACTGGGTAGTTTCTATAGTATTGTTAGCTATCCGAATGTAACAGTCGAATAAGAGATGAGTCCAAGGGTAGTATCTTTTATTTCCAGAATCAGAATCCAAAAGCTGTCATCAGACACAAGCTGTAGATAGTCGGGCAGGTACTGTATAGGTAAACAGAGAAAGTCAAATCTTGATCTGTAGCCCAAAGGCAAGCAGAATCTCACAAAGTCAACAAGAGCAGCTCAGGAAAATCTCCAAATCACAAGATGAAGAGTCGGAAATGCAGAACAAACAGAGCAGAAGTCATACACAGTAGCAGGGAACCCACAAAAGACACACTCAGTGTTGCGAAACACTCAATACTACAAGGAGTTTACTGAAAACCAAGAATTTTTAATCCATGCCAATTGCGAAGGTTCAGCCTGGCTTCAAACTGGTTTGCTATTAATTAACCATTAACCTGCAGCTGGAATTCCACATGAGATTGATTCCTGTCCAGAATGGAGTGATAAACCACTAAGAACCATCATTAACTGTTGGTCATCTTTCTTGGACACTCTGCTTCCTGGAATATGCTGCAGCCTCACCATGGTCCTGTGTTGGATAAAGGGTTATGGATGCATGTTTGGAGGGATGACATAAGGGTGGGAACCCTCTAGCAAGTGATACCACTCATCAGATGCAAGCTTAATGGCTAGTAACTCTCTATTCTCAACTGTTGGATGCTGCTGGTAACAATGAGGAAAAAGTATAAGGGTGCATCATATTGTCTTGTTCAGACCAGTGAAACACAGCACAGAAATTACATAGCAAACAAAGGTGATCTGAGACAAATGAAATTCACACTTCTCAAGCTTGACAGAGAGATGGTTTTTATTGAGCCTCTGGAGAACCTGACAGAGATGTAGGATGTGCTCATGCAAAGTATTAGTGGAGATCAATACATCATCCAGGTAGACAAAAGCAAATCGATTCACCATCTCACAAAGAACATAATTGGCAGAATGCAGGAGTGTTTACTAGTGTAAAATGCATTACTTCGTAATTTTAATGGCCACTAGGGACATTAAAAGCTCTGCTCCACTCAACTCCCTCTCTTATGTGAATCAAATTGTGTGCACTTTACAGATCAAGCTTTAAAAAAGGATGACTTTCCACACATTCTTGTACTGTATGCAAAGTGGAAATGGATAATGAGTCTCAATACTGATTTTACTGGGACTATGGTAGTCTATATACTGTAAGGATAAAGGTGACCATCCTTCTTGTCTACAAAGAAAAAACTATCGGCAGCAAGTGAGGTTGACCGGGACATAAACCCAATCTCAAGGGTATCCCATATACTCTTTCATAGCCATAAATTCAGAAGCAGACAGGGAATACAAGGAAACACTAGAGTGAATTATTCCAGGAGTAGCACTGGCACTGTCAGTTAATAGAATAGCTCACTCAAGTCTTCACACTCAGGAGGCATGTGTAACAAATCAAGAGAGGATTCTAAAAATGCAGGTGTGGAACTCACCTGTTTACCTGAGGCAGCCATTGTCCTGCAAATTGCTTCAACTGGGGACAAGAAAGGATTGATGGCCCAAGTGCAACTAGGACCCTTAACAGGCCAGCAATATACAGTAGTTGTTCAGAACTGTGGATTGTGAAGCTGCAAGTAGGGATAACCAAGGATTACAGGATCCTAGGATGACTTAATAAGATACTTTACACATAGCTTTCACATGATCCCCCCCAATAACTAAAGAGATTTGATTCAATGCTTTCTAGATCCAGGGTCTATAAGCTTGCCATGTGAAGCTTCAAACGACTGCGTGGGAATACGAACTCTCTGCTGCAGCCTAATGTCAAGAACAATATCAGCTGCACTAGAATTCACAAATGCTTCATTTTATAAAATCTGCTAGACTGGAGCCCTAGTCTCTACTTGCAATCTAACCCTTGACCTCCTCAGACAGACCGTAATGGAAGGAAGAAGAGCCTCTCAATTCCATCTATTTTCAGCCAGCAATGTTTGTTACTCTATGGCGTAGCCTACCACTGATCTGGACCCCTGTCTACTGACTACCCAATGAATGGTTAAACATATGCCATGAGACTTAAAGTCATTAGGCTGGTACAGTATACATCAGAGAGCTCTGACTCCAAATCACTGTGATGTACTCGAGAGCACAGTCAGAGAGCATAGTGATCACATATGCAGTTCCAGACTTCAGGCTGAAGTTAAAATTTAAGGCAGCAATAGGTCAGGGAGCTTTACTGCTTGGGAGGAAACTGCCACATGAAGTGGATCCTTCTCCGCTAGGCTCATATTTATGGCTCAGTCTGTCACAAGGACCCTGAACATTTTTCAACTCTCATTGAAAGCTGACAACCCAGTTGTAGAGTAGAAACCTGCTCCCATAAGGAAGACAGAGGCAAACATCAAACTTGTGTTCACTTAATTTTACTTAACGAGAATGCACCATCAAAACTGTGCCCAGAAATCAGATTCTCACAAAAACAAGAACATACAGTACAACAAGCTAAAACCTGCATTCTAATTCAAAACACAGGCTACCTTGTTATTAAGTGAGGTAAGCCTAAGACTGAGTACCAAGAACAGGGCCAGTAACGTAACAGCTAACTTTACTGGGAACTTAACTAGGTGGAGATGTAGCCACACTGTAATGTTTAGGCCATTAACTAGTGAAACAGATGAGTTAGAGTGAGAAAATCTAAAGCTGCCCCCCCCCAGATCTCTCTGGTGGCCTGGTCAAGATGGATGTATGGATTGTATCTTTAATTGCTACAAGCTGCATTTTTATTGCTCAGCTGCAAGTAATATTTGGGTTTCCATATAACGAACTCCAACTTAAACATTATCAATTTTATCTGTAATAAAGACTTGGCTGAATTCCTGAATAGTACTCCTCCATTTGAATTACCACTGTGCACTATTCACTAATAAAATGCTTACAATGCGCATTGTCATAGTTCCTGTGAAACACTCTTTATTCAACAATATTTCTCAAAGAAATTTAAAAAACTTCAGTAGTTCTCTTGTTCCCTTCTGTCAACATTTTGAATTAGTTTCAGCCTAATGTTGCATTCTTTATTATAACTACTCTTGAGCCCCATGCCTCTACAGATAATGAATGATTTTATCATCCTCAGACAAGAACAACTAATGAATTATGCAAGAGTATCAAGTCAGGGTGCTCTGAAAAATGACTTCACTGTTGATGCAAAATGAGAGAACCGCTTATTGTACTGTAAGTAATCAGTTTCATCCATTATATATGGACATATCATGCGCAGTACAAAAGATTTTTATTTTCACAGTAATTTCAATAAAGCATTAAGAATGTATGTGTCAACAATTCGGACAAGAATATGCTTTTCAAACTATGCCAATGTGAAATCAGAGCTGTATAGAAAGTCACTGCACAGCATGGGGCCTGGACACTTGGACACAGTCCCTGATGTTTTGCATCCTGAGACAAGTAACTTAAATCTGTTTTCCTGTGTTCCCTTGTTCCCATATTTTTTTTGAAAGTTTATGCGACTATTGGTCATGATTTTATCAAACAAAAACCTCAGATCTGGAATACAGTTCACAGCTGCCTTGAGAACCCTTTAAATCATCAGAGGGTGGATGGAAGTTATTCAAACAATTATCAACCTATAAGTTTATTTAGTGATAATCAATCATACTGGGAACTCTGCCTTGTCATCATCTAAGGACTCCCTAAGTTAGCTTGTATAATTAGGTGCCAGCGCTTACCCACTTAAACACACCATCCTGTTCTGCACAAAATTGCTTCTAGCTAACTTTAAGCCACCATAAGAAGCAAAGAAATTCTGAGTTTGTGGTACATAGATTGCATGTCAAAAATGAGCATCAGAGGCTCCTACAACAACCCTGTAAAGGCACTTTGCAGAATGCTGAGAGATTAGAGCCTTCTGAGTATTATCTAGATATCTGGAATTTCAAATCTGACTACAGCATATTTATTTTGTTAGTTGATATACTAAATTTTATCAGGACAGTTTCTGGACAGTGTTACATCCTGGTCTAGGGTCAAGGAGTAAACAGGGAGGACAACAGGGAACGGGGAGGGAGAAAGGAGAAGGGGGAAGAAAAAGAAATGACTAATAGTATAGTTATAGTTAAGATTGGATATATTCCGAGTATATTTTGATATATGAGATAAATGTGAAACACCAGGGGGAACTTCAGGAGCAGCAAAGGCCAAAATAATAAATAAAACAAGTGAACTCTCTTAGTGAGCACCAGCTAAGACTTCCCTAAACCAAATGAAAAGACAACAAAAGACAAATCGAAAGAGTCCAAATCGAAATCCAAAAGGGTTGTCATTAGCCAAACATTGGGTCAGAAAGATGGGTAAACATCACAAATGCGAAATAACCAAAGCCAAATCGAAATCCGAAAGAGAAATCACTGAAAGACGAAACAAGATCATAACACAGCACACAGGAAATCAAATACAACAATCTCAAGGAACATAAAGCAAAGGCTTTTGTTTTGTGGGGCTTCTTTTATAGTCCTGGTAGATGAGAAGCAAGAAACAGAAATCAGGCGATGAAACCAGTTTGTCTACTTTTGGCACTGCGCTTGTTGGGAGAGGTGGAAAACCTGGAACTGGATCGGCTGGATGATAGAATCAAAACGGGATCTAAAGAGAAATGGAGAGACATACGCACCCACATATACGGACTTAACAACAGGAAACTGTAATTCCCATTCTGCAGATTAACTGAATTGCAAATAATCAATAAGTCCCAAATCCATCTGTTCATTTTCTGGAACCACTTGTCCTATTCAGGGTCGAGGGGGTTCTAGAGCCTATGCCAGAGGCTACAGGCATAAGGCAGGGAATAACCCAGGATGGGGCGCCAACCTATCGCAGGTCACTCACACCTACAGGCAATTTGGCAACTCCAGTTCACCTTATCATGGTTTTGTCTGTGGGGGGAAACCAGAGGAAACCCCACAACAACATGGGTAGAACATACAGACTCCATGCACATGGAGCCATGATAGAGTCTCAGTCCATGATCCCATGGTGAGGCATCAGTGTTAACGACGGCAGCAGCGCACCGCCCGGAGTCCCAAATCATCCTCTGATATGCTCCTGTATTGTATTTTCCACAAAATTGGTGGGACCCTGTGGGCCAGGTTCAGGAAGCTCGGGAGCAACAGGACCGGGACCCTGTGGGCCAGGTTCAGGAAGCTCAGGAGGAGCAGGAATGGGACCCTGTGGACCAGGTTCAGGAAGCTCGGGAGCAACAGGACTGGGACCCTCTGGGCTGGGTTTAGGAAGCTCAGGAGGAGCAAGAGCTAGAGCCTGTGGGCTGGGTTGATAGCTCAGCTCCTCTCTTCACCGGAGTACGCAAAGTATAAGGTTGCAAATTCAATGCATCTGATCCTCATAGCCCCTCCAAAGGTGTTGGGCCCACAGGAGGCAAAGAGTTAAAGAATTAAGTATTAGAGGGGTTTTCTGAAATGAGTTGGCGCCTGGTCTTAGGTTATTCCCTGCCTTGCACCTGTGGTGTCTAGGGGTGTAACGGTACACAAAAATCACGGTTCAGTACGTACCTCGGTTTTGAAGCCAAGGTTTGGTACATTTTCAGTACATTAGGGGTAAAAGAAACAAAACATAAATTGGCTCTTTTTTTCTTTATTAAACAGTGGTTTATTGAACAAAGTGAGACTGTTTTTCTTAAATAAAAATTCTCCGTCGATACTGCTGCAACCTACTAATGAAAAAAAACAAAAAGTAAATAAAAATAAATATTCTCTCAAGTAAATAAAAAAAAATACAAATCCATTTTCAGTACGAATACGTGTACTCTTACACTCCTAGTAGCTTCCTGCATAGGCTCTGGACCACCACAACCATGCATAGGACAAGTATGTATAGAAAATGTATTTAGAAACATTGACCCAAGGGATTTCTTCATACTGTATATTTAGACACCAAGTCCTTTGAGAATAATCTTATATGAGGACATAAGACCTCAATCACTGAAAGCTACATTCAAGGCCCCCTGGTAACCTGTTACAATGATCTGATGAGGTACCAGCTTTCATTTTCTTGCTGGTCTTGTTCTTCACATGGTGCTCAAAGAGTCTGATGAATGCTCTACATTAACTTTTTTGCATTTACATTTTACATGTTTTGCAGACACATTTGTCTATGGCTGATCGCGATTTGAAACAACACGATTAGCATATCGCAAAGGCTGCGGTTTTGGAAATGCATTATACAGCACGTCTGACCCAGGGTCTAAAACTGTTGCAAGAATAGTTTTACAAATTCATGCCACCCTCCTTGCGTGGTCATCCCCTGCTGTCATTCTCAACAATCAGAAGTGCCGTGCTCTTCTCATGCCAGTCATGCTGACCAAACAGAAGTGGCCCAACGTGACTGCGGATACGCCCACAAACAGCAAACACACGAAAGCATGAAAACATTGCATTCGCGGGGCAAAAAAATTATTCCGCTGCTGAGCTACCAGTGAATTACCTGCCTGTTTCATGGTCAGAGACTGTTTACGGAAAGGTTTTATTATTTATGGAGTGATTATTATGACAGAATTGGGTGTGTAATTGTGATTATGTACAATAGATGTGCGTTTTTGTAATTTTGTTTTGTACACCCGTGCAGCGCTTTGCAGACTTGCATTTTAGTTTTGTACACCTGGGCAGCAAAGTTTCGCACACTTACACAGATTTGCAACTTCACATTTGCATATATTTTAGAAGCCATGTCACAACTACGAATCTGCATTAGAAATGCGCATACAGGGAAGTAAACCCCGTATTTAGATTTCTTCCAGTCCTGAAGGCGTGTGAATGGTGTAATATTTTGATAGTTAGGCGAATCCAGCCAATAACACCCAAAACAAAACTCATGGCTGTCATGGTTTGAGGCGCACAGATCACATGCACCTGCTACTTAGTGCCTGGCAGTTACGGATTTACAAATCTTTGAGTCCGTGACAAAGCTGGCAGAAATCCTACCATTCTGAGCACATGTATATTGAGTTTGTGGACTTGTAATCCCAATTTGTAGTTGTACTGTGTAATAAGTTTCTGCACTTGTAATTCCGATTCATACTTTTAACGTGGCTTCTGAAATTATGTTCAGATGTGAAGCTGTGAATCTGTGACTTTAAATACACGAGTGTGCAAAACTTTTTTGTAAACATGCTTTGCTGCACTGGTGCGCAAATCTCTGAACAGATGTACAAAACTAAATTACAAGCACACAAATCTATTTTACATAACCATGGAATTCTGTCATAATCATAACTCATAATTATTGGGTGGCCATGCAGCTGCAGGATCCCTATTGGTTTTTTTTTCTTACTGGAATTGTTTCATTTTTATTATTATTACTGTAGTTTATTGAACTTAACACTGTCATAGCTTATGTGATAAGCGTTTTATGTTGGATTGCTCTCTGCTAATTTAACCCCCATCTACATGTGACATTCAGGAGATACACTACTAAGGGTAAAAAAAAACTAAAATGCGTTTGTAATAATACAATCACTTTACCATGTTCTGGTCGCTAGCGACCCAGCACTTTTGGCTTGTAAATGACCATAAAACAATCATTTTAACTATTTTTAAATTAACAGTAAGTTGTTGCAGATGACTATGACGATGTATATGGTATAATCCGGGAACACTGGATCATATAGCCATCATCCTATGATCTTTTATAAAATTCAGTTTATTTATCAACTGTTCTTAGTGTGCAGGAATGAGGTATTTAAAATATGGTTGCACAGTTACGGTGGGCTGATTTTTAAATATGTGTATGCCGGATCACTAAAGACCTGAGGTATGTACACGAGGGTTTAAAGAAGTAATAAATGCATGTTAGAAGCAATCCACATGTTAAAGTTCTCATCCCTGCATTAGAATATAGACCAGCTAATAATTTGATAATTTTATCTCATTTGTTGATGCTGCATCACATGTTTTAAATCTGTTACACACTGAATATTTAACTGAAGCTGAACTATATTTGATAGTTAATATCTGTCAGAAATATTGCGATTAGATATTTTCCCTAAATCGTTCTGCCCTACTTTTGTCTAAAGCAATATACTAGTGAGGCAAATGGTACATGACAAATATACATGCTTTCAAAGAGTCAATTAGGCGTAACCGTAGCTAGATTGACCTTCAAATGAACGCCCAGGAACAAGTGCACGCAGTCTGGAGCACAGGCTTCACAGCAACTACGCAACAACCTCAAACAAAGCAAGAACCTAATAAAACTTTTCAATGATCAGAATTACAGCATGGAATGTAAAGATACATCAGGTAGTACAGAAATTTATGGAACAGATGGGGCTTGAGTTGTCGCTCGAAGGTAGAGAGTGGATCTGATGACCAGAAGTTGTTTGGTAGCTCAGTTCACCTCTGGGGAACCTCAGAAGAGAACCTCTGCATTGCAACCTCTGCAAATACTGGCATATTTCTTGGTAGTAAGTAACAATGGTGTCCCAAGAAAATATGAAACATCAGAATAGGAGCGATCCAGACATGTTTTACAGATCTATTGATTTTCTGTAACCACTTGTCCTATTCAGGGCCGCAGGGGGTCTGGAGCCTATCCCCGAGGCAACAAATGCAAGGCAGGGAACAACACAGGACGGGGCACCAGTCCATCTCAGGGCATTTTTAAACTGATCAGTATCGGCTACAGCAGCTCAGTCCAAAGCCTAATATATTTAATTTCCCACATCCAGCTAATTTTACATGAGTTGCACAGACTGAAAAGTTCTGTCACAGACTGGAGTGAGCCTGAGGCACATGGCTTGAAACTACATGTGAGATGTCAGCTGCATGGAAATTCTTTAAATTGGAAACTCAAAATTACTGAAAACCTACCTGCATTTTTTGCCATCCTTTTGAGGGGAGTGTCGTTTACTATAACAAATCTAATTAGGCATCCGCAAAAATATCATAAAGAAGAATATTGTGACATCATGAGGCTTACTCAGACGAAGAAGGCACTGATGCCTACTGTGTGTGTATGTACACCCCAGGGCACAAAAATGGCCGATCCCAAATTGTGCAATATTATTGATTTTATACAGCTCTGGCAATGGGTCTGAATGAAACATCTGAATTCGATGATTGAGACATGTGTCCCAATACTTCTGTCCATATAGTCTATATTAAAAGATCAGATTGGGAATCAGAATCATATAAATATTGAATGGATTGTATTGGGACATCCCAAGTAAGTAACTCAGTGTTGATGCTGTACATGATATATTATTTGTTTGTGCCTAAGCTATAGAGCAGGGCTCTTCAAATCTGGAGCTCGATTCCAATTCCAGGCCTTGTTTTCAGTTCTTCCAGGTAGTTTGTTTAAGAATTTCTGATTCTGATTGGCCACAGAGTCTTCGTACCCAGCGCACGGGTAAACGAAGGCTAAAAATTCAGCAGTGCCCAGACCTTGAGGACCGTGATTTGAACAGCCCTGACCTAGAGCTTCCCTGTTCTGTTTTGTTACTGATATTTTGAAAAACCTTCTGTGAGAGTTGTCCATTTTTCCAGGCACTTCACATTTTAAGCGATCACCATCATGCATCTGGATTTGATTTCTTTGGAGTACGCACTCAATGAAATCACAACATTTTGATATATCTTTGGATCCAGTGTTCATTTAACGGCAATGTGGTAATGCATTGCAATATAGGCTGGTGTTGAGTTATTCCTCTAGCAAACCAAATCCGATGATGGCTCGCAGGGAGCTAAAGTAGATACAGATTTATTTATCGTCCAAGGCGTTCCCCCCGCTATCAACGCCTGCTTCCTACTGCGGGGAACTCATCAGTTCACGCTGCTCGTGCTCAATACATCTCCCAGTGTGCAAAGAAGGCATAGTGAATAAAGACAAAATTACTGTGCAAAACAAATATAAATACCATCAATGAACAATGAAGAAATATATATTCGGTCCACTTGGCACCATGATAGAGTGCGATCTTTCCAACAAATCAGTTTTCTGCCTTGCTAGAGCTGCCCTCGTCAACCACAACTAAAGTGATATAGAAGGTTAAAACATTTGGGATGAAGTTCAGTTGCGAAGTGGCCGGCCACACAAGTTTACAGAAAAGGACCTGGTCACTCAACATCAATACCCAACCTGAATGACAGCGAATCCCACCAGCAATGTTCCAACTTTTAATGGAAAGCCTTCCCAGAAGACTAGAAGCTATTGTAGCAACAGAGGGTGGACCATTTTCATTTTAATAACAATTTCAGTATGGTCAAGCTAATGTCCATACACTCTTCACCATGTAGTATTTTTATACACTCAATGGCCACGTTATTAGGTACACCTTACCAGTACCAGGTTGGATCCACTTTTGCCTTCAGAACTCCCTTAATTGTTTGAGGCATAGATCCAACAAGGTGTTTGAAACGTTCCTCAGAGACCATGGTCCATGGTGACATGATAGCATCATGTAGTGGCTACGGATTTGTCAGCTGCACCTGTGGATGTGGATCTCCCGTTCCAGCACATCCCATATTAGATTGAGATCTGGTGACTGCGGAGGTCATTTGAGTACAGTGAGCTCATCTTCATGTTCAATAAACCAATCTGAGACGATATAAGCTTTGTGATGTGCTGGATAGCCATTAGCTGCAGGGTACACTGTGGTCATAAAATGATGGACATGGTCAGCATCAATACTCAGGTAGGCTGTGCCATTTAAACGACGCTCAATCAGTACTAAGTGGCCCAAAATGTGCCAAGAAAATAGTCCCCCACACCATTACACCACCGCCACCGCCAGTCTGAATTGCTGATAAAAGCCAGGATGGACGCATGCTTTCCTGTTGTTTATGTCAAGTTCTGACAGTACCATATAAATTCGTGACTCATCCGACCAGGCATCATTTTTGCAATCCTCCATGTTTTGGTGAGCCTGTGCCCACTGTAGCCTCATTTTCCTGTTCTTAGCAGACAGGAGTGGCACCCAGTGTGGCCGCCTGCTGCAGTAGCCCATCTACGTCAAGGTTCGACATGTTGTGTGTTCAAAGATTCTCTCCTGCATACCTTGGTTGTAACAACCGGTCATTTGAGTTAATTGGTTCAGCCTGAACCAATTTGGCCATTGTTCTCTGATCTCTGCCATTAATAAGGCATTTTCACTCAGAAAATTCTCAGTGGATGTGTTTTTCTGTTCCTTTTTTCTATGTTTTTTCCTGTATACCCTTAGAGATGGTTATGCATGAAAGACCCTGAAGATCAGTTTCTGAAAGACTTGTACTGACCCATCTGGATCCAACAATCATGCCATGTTCAAAGCCACTTAAATTGCCTTTCTTCCCTATTCTGGTGTTTGGTATGAACATTAATGGGAGTTCCTGACCTGTATCAGCATGATTTTATATATTGGGCTGCTGACATGTGATTGGCTGATATTTGCTTTAACTAGCAGTTGAACAGGTGTACTTAATAAAGTGGTCAGTGAGTATATATATACAAGCTTAGCAAAATTGGACAGTGGAAGATTAGAAAAATGTTGCCTAGTCAGACGACTCTCAATTTCTCCTGCGATATTCAGATGTCACCTTGGCTCCCACCTCCCACCAAATGTTATGTATAATTTTACATATTCAAGGGCCCTTGTCAAGTGCTGGGCCTCCTGAATCAGTGGCCAATAATATTTTTAAACCCAATAGATAACCAGCTATCCACCTTTAACATTCTTTTTAAACTCTTCAACTACTGGTACAGCATCCATACCCTGAAACAATGAGTCAATAACTCAATTTACTCAGTCTCTCTCCCTATTATGAAAAAATCTAAATCCAGACATGCAGTATATTCTGAGAATGGTGTAATGTGATGAAAAGAGTAAATAAAAGACAAGCATGTTTATCATTTGAATACATAATAGAGGTCAATATGTCAATATTCACAGACACTGAGGCCTAGTGTCCAAGCCTTTGCTGGGGCTTTGGAAGGGGTGAGTTGGCACTGAGGCCTTTACCAGGGCAGTCTCCACGCTGATCCTCCAACACAGTGATTCCTGGGTCATCCATTAATTCCTACAAGGATCACACCAAGTAAGTCGCAAAGATATTTTGATATATTTACACCCACACTTTACTAGACTGACTTTTTCAATCTAGATTGTAACAGTATGTCACATTTTCAGTGTGCAAATTAGTACAATTTGGCACAATTTATTATTATCTTGGGAGGTGAGTATATAGTTTTGCTTGAGCTGCTAGATCGTTTGAATGACAGTGTCAACAATTTTAAAGAGCTAAAAATGACACGCATAACTCCTCATACTGTAAGAGATGTTCTAGTTGTTGTATGTCACACCTCTCCTCCAAGCTATTTGCAAGAGTTTGCTATCAGACAGGAACTTGTGTTACATATCTGTGCATAACTCTGAAACGTTGATGCAGACTTTGAGTTCCGCCTTGACTGAATCTACCTCTATATGGTTCCTTCATCTCTCTATGCTGGGGTCATCGTTGATAAGGCACTAAGGATCTTCAAGTTCCTGGGAGGGACATCAGATTGGATGAAGAATTTCAAAGACCTCTCCTCACTGTTCCAATTCTCTAGCTCTGCAGAGCTACAGAGAACCTTTTCACCAAAGCCACATTCTTCATATAGTCCATCCATGTCAATATCTGATAAATTACAGGCATGTATTGCTTCAGAGAATTGCTTAAAGGACACTGTATTTTTCACACTCAGTTTGGCTATTTGGGTGTGAAATATGTGTTCAGAGAAGTCATACCTGCTGCTGTGGTAGGTCCTGCTTGCCCCTTTCAAAGATAACGATGAAGTCACCCTGACATCTCTTGGATAGATCTGGAGTAAGGTATTTGGACTTGTTGTCGACAGTGAAGCCAATAATGCTTGCAGATCACACATAAGCTGGTAAATTGAGATGATTCAAAAAGATTTCACTTACAGTACCTCAGCAGGGTAAGTGAATAGCTTCAAAACGTGACATAGGAAGAAAACGTAGAGCTCATGTACATCATAGGCATTTCAAACTCCAAAACATGTCCATAGCACTTTGGGACATTCATCTGATAAGTAATTGGTCAGAGGTTCCCAGTGCTTAACTGCCCTGTCAATTGATGGAAGAATCACCACCTTGTCACAATATGACACAAAAAATTTCAGCCGTCCATTTCCAGAAATTCACAGAATTCTTTCAGCTGTGCTGTCATGCTAGCTATAGACCTTCAGCACTATCATTTCAACATCAATTGCTGCAGCATATTAGGATGTATTGTGCAATACATGAGCAAGGCAGTTAGCAGAATGTTGTTTTGAGCCAGTTTAAGCTTCTGAAAAACACATGTGTCTTCCATAATTTACACTGGCACAGTCTGCTGTGTAAGCAGACACTTTGCTCAGTTTTAGATCAGCTGTGTCTAGCTTTGCGGGCTATTAGCTGGCTATAGCTTCAGATGTCTCATCGCTATCACTGTAAGAGTCAGTCAGCATATGGTGCACTACCTTTTTCGAAATAAAGACATTGTGGCGGGACATTTGGTGCTGCTAAAGTAAATACATGTTAAAGTAAATTGCCGAATTTAATTTTGATCGTTCTAAAGCGAAAACTGCAATTAATGGATAAAATCCCAGTGCTACTCAGCAAAGTTGCCCCTGCCTCAGGTCCTGTGTTTCCTGGGATAGGTTCCCTGTACTACCTTGCAAAGACGCCCCTGCCTCTCGTCCTGTAGTTCCTGGGATAGGTTCCCTGTACTAGCCTGCAAAGCGACCCCTGCCTTGCGTCCTATAGTTCCTGGGATAGGTTCCCTGTACTAGCCTGCAAAGCGACTCCTGCCTTGCGTCCTGTAGTTCCTGGGATAGGTTCCCTACTATTGAAGTGCTATTGAAAATGCATGGATTGATGAACTCATTATCAGCCATCAATAAGTAATATGTCTTTGCATATTTGCAAGCATGTTAACATATGATATATTTGATATTCCTGTTGTTGCAACTAGTGAAAATGAAAAGTTACTCTAGAAACACAAAATCCCAGCCATTGAATTCATCCAATTTGTGTACTAGGTAATCATGTATGAGGTAGTAAATAATATTCTGCTCCTACGTGGTCTTGATTCCTTTGATGGATAGACGTTTCACAGTGACTACAGTCATCAATTTGTAATTGTCATGCTATAAGTCTATTTCTTGCACATGACAGTCAGCCTATTTCGTCTTCTCGCCACTGAATGCATATTATAATGGCATGCAATGTACAAGGCAGTACATACGTATAGCAATATCTACCCCGAGTATTATATGGTTTCTTCTTTCTGGGAAAGTGTACGGTCTCTGACACACTGCTAGGGGTTTACTGTGGCCCAGGAGTCAGAGAAACACACATCACAATTCACCATTTCAGCTTTACAGATAGGGGAAAATTGGTTGGTGAAACCCACATGGAAATCAGGTCTACCTAAGAGAAAACAGAGAGCTGGATATGTGTTCGAATCTTTCTGGAGACTTGTAGAGAAAACATTAAACATTAATAACTGAAAACAGTTGAATGAAGGGGCTGGTCACCTGGTTTGCCACTCCAAAGTCCACTCCCCCTCCCCCAGGTTTTACCATTTTATTTACCAAGTTCATTGACGGTGGTCAAGCTTTGTTGGACTTGAGAAGCTCATTCATTAGCGTGAGGATGCTAAATGCCATATTGGTTTAGTGGAGAGGCTGAGCTCATGGGCTGATAAAGCAGATGGTCTGGTCAGGCCAAGTGCCCCATGGGGTCATAGATCTCAAAAAGCTCCCATAACAACCTCAAGCAGGGTAACTGGGCAGGAAAAACAGCAAAACAGTTTCCTTTCATAAAAATTCTATGTTTCAGAGGCCTACAGAGAAATGCATTTTCAGAAATTCAACATTGTTGAATGTTTTAGTTATGTATTATATGATTTTTGTGGCACTGCTATCTGACCATAGTTTTCCATTCAGCTGTTTATACAGTGAGTCTGCTTCTTCTGGCAGAAAGCCCAAAGCAGGTGCATTCTGTTAATGTGGAAGTCTGACCTCCCCATCAAAGGCACATATAAGGACATATGAGCTCGCCAGGACACTAACTGTCCATCTCTTTTTGGTTGCTGCTTTCAAATCTAAATCTTCTTCTTCTTCTAGCACTGTGACCCTCCACCTCTGGTGTTTTGTTCATGACAGGTAGCTCTCTCTCTCCAAAAACATGCAGTTTAAAATTCGTGTCTGAGTCACCCATGGTGAGTATGATTATGTGACGGATTTGTTTGCCTTGGGCGTCCTTCTACAGGTTCCCGGGTCTCTGAAGGAATGCAGTATAAGAGATGGATGGATTATGGGCAGGAGAATGATGGATAACTCTGACGAGAGCCCAACACTTCAGGAAAACAGTCACTTCTCAGAGCTTGAAGCTACTTTTAAGAAATATTTCCATTAAATTACAATTCCATTACTCAACAGCTGAAAAGCTGCAGCCAGATATGTTGAAAGTACGTGGAATGTCAGAAATAAGAGTACCGGCCTGATACAGTTTTGTTCGCCAAACAACATTAGTGTACCCCCAATGGTATAAAAAAGTTTGTCTGAGTCCAGTGACAAGTAATTGTACCCTTAAAGGTAGAGATTGGTACTTTTGTAGCTTTTCAGAAAACTTTTCCAGCATATCCCAAATTTTATTTTGTTTACTGGATTCAGACCCTGCCAACTACCAACCTTGAGGTATAGGTCAGAGTTTGTGTAGTGAGGACAGTAGGCTTTGCAAGAATAGCAGGGTTTTATGGAGTTTGAAAGGACAAAGCAGGGGAGAGGAAGTGTGAAAACGAAAATGGAAGAATCTCTACACACGCTTGGCTCAGAGCTGGCAGGGGACCGGTAAGGCAGGGTGGGCTTCTCCACAAGTCTCCTTCTGAAAGCCGATGGCAGGTTCCCCACATCCCAACCTACCCTCATCACCTCCTACAGTACAACCACAGCCCCTCTTCCCCTCCCCTCCTCTCTATGAGAGTCAGCTCAGGAGAGTGTTCTCACTGACATTTATGACAGAATAAAGGTCACGGCGCCTGTCGAAGCACATGCTGAGTCTCCATTACTGCCCACGATCTCCAGCATGACACATGCAGGAGGTGGAGCGCGTCAATCAGCTCTGAGAGAACAAAAGCCCCCGCTCTTCCTGCTAATGGTGTCTTTATGGGACGCTCACCCCACTTTCGTTCCCTCTGTCCAGTCCTTTCATCTGAGCAAATCCCCCAAATAACATCTCCATTTATTCCTCTCCCCATCCTTTTATTGGTGTTAAAATACACTGAAAATATATTTAAAGCATTCAAACAGATTCTGATTATTGTTGTCATGCCGTCATGTCCTGCACGCCTGACCCTCCTGTCGCCTCCCTCACGTGACCCTGATGAGTCATGCCTGATGGCTTTTGCCCCTCGTTAGTCTTTGTATACAAGTCCTTCTTTATCTCATCAGCTCCAGTTCGGTCATTGACTTCAAACTCTTATGTTGCCTGTGCCCTTCCTTCCTCCACTCCTCCCATTTTGATCCTTCACAATATTGTTTATTCCCAGTCTAGGTTCTTTGAGTTCAATTAACCCCCTTTTTGTTTCGCCACAACGCCTGCCCTCAACACATTTGTTCCTTGGGTTGTGACAGAATGACCTGGACTCTGTAAATTGCCTACTGCTTTCCCTGGGAGCCTCTTGCACTCCGCATCTCTGCCTGTATGCTTTTCCCTGCACCCAGTCTCCTCCCAGTGTCCTAGCCTCGTGTCCCCACTCTGCAATGGTTCATTGACAACCCCTCCATCAACCCACTGAGCGACAGTGACTTGGAGGAGGCTGAGGAAGAGAAGGACCTTGGTAAGACTGGCATCATGCGGGTCAGCCCACCCATATGGATGCCATACTGGGCTCACTGGATCATCAAGGACAACCTACCAGATTTGATTCCTCCAAAGCCCCGCGTTTCTGACAAGGGCTAGTTGATGCTTGTGAAGCCAATCAGTTTGCTGCTTCTCCACAACATGAAGCCGTTCAACCCACCAGCTCTCTTTACCTCGCCACTGCTCTGCCCACCATTTCCCTTGAGCTGCTCGCAGATCCGCCCACTGATTCCCCGCAGCTCACTGCAGCTCCGCCTGCTGGCTCCCCACAACTCTCTGCATCTCCACCAATTTGCAGTCACAAGAAGAAGAAGCAGAGGAAGTGGGCTGTGCCCATAGCTACCACCTGACCAGACCCGGTGCCTCTGGGGGCCTGAGTCTGGCCCAGGGGAGGCAGCTGCTGCGCAAGCATTGCATGGCTCAGTAGAGGCTGCTGCCGCGTATCCAGAGCCTGACCCTGGAGAGACCGCCGCCTTGCCTCTGGTAGCCATCTTCACCTCTGCTGCGTCTCTGGAGCCCGTCTTCGCCTCTAAATCTTCGGGAGTCTGGTCTGAGAGGGGCTGAACCCTCTTCTCTAGAACCTCTAGAAAAGTGGTTCTGTCTGGTGTTGTTCTCTCCTGCCTTTCTCTTGGTCCCTGGTCCAGCCTCTGCCTGTTCTGTGTCCATGGTTGTGCCGTGCATCCTGTCCTGTCCAGTGGTTCTGCGCCTTGGGTCTTGTGTGCTATCTCGCCCATGTACTTGGTCAGTCCTGTCGTGCTCTGTCCAGCCTGTTGTCCCTTCTGTACTTGGGCCTGTGTTTCCTCCATGATGTTTGGTCCCCTCCCCCTTTTGTCCTTCATGCCCCCTTTTTGTTTGGACACAACACCTGCCATTGAGTCATTTGTTCCTCAAGTTGTGACAGGTAGAATACATGAGTAATAGAAAGATTGATGAATGGATTGTTCAATTAATTGTTAAATTTTTTGACTGACTGATTGATTGATTGTGCCTTGAGAATAAGGAAAAAGAAAAATGAAAAAGTAAGATAAGCACATCAGTGTTATAGTGTACAGTATCATACAGCTTCCCAGAGGCATGCTCAAATTTTCCCTGCTAAAGTATATGTGACAGAAGAAATCTCCCCAGAATTCTGGGAGGCGTGCTGGTCATCTCCAAAAGGGCTCTCTGTACTCAACCGAAGGCTGAGCCTTCATCTCATAAATACATCCAATATTTTGGCAAAAAACTATCCATAACCTGGTTCTTCTTCAGAAGTCAAAACACTGACATCCAAATTAAGTAAATTTTCAAAAAACTAGAGTGTAGGTATACTGCCTTACAAATAATAATGTCAATGTTCTCAGTTAATGTCAACGACTTTCATGATGTTTCAGTACGTAGGTCAAAATGCACAAAATGTGGGCATTAAATTTGAACACGTGACACATATTTGGCACCTCCTTTGACTTGTAATGGATACTGCGGGTAGCTGACTGTAGAGGGACGACAGACCAATCAGAAGCAGGGGAATTAGGCCCACATTTGATACACTTTATTAGGGAACAACAGAAAAGCCCAATCACAAGGAATACACCCCCGTGGTCGGGCAGATGACAGCAATGGCAGTCATCAAGGGGACTCACTTTGGAGACAGGAAAAAACCCACAGCTACCATCTCTTTTCCTCCTGCCCTCACCTCTCTTCACAGTTACCCATGCCTGAAAGGAGTTCCAGTTAGGAAGCCTTGGGATCTTTACCCAGTAATGCTGCACCCAGTCTTTGGTTGCTGGCTCAGGTTGCACGCCTCTGCAGTCAAGCAATCACACTGACACAGCTAGATTCAGTTAAAAAGCACACCAGCCTACTGCTTACATGGAGACGGAGCTGTTACTTAACCTGTTGCAGCTCGTTTATCTCTGCTACTGATGTGCTGCCTCCTAAAACTTGAATGCAAATACTGATCTGCAAAAGACTGCAGCTCATCTTTTATGATGACACATGAAGGACAAAGTTTCCCCTCTGCAGATTTAATGAAGCCTTCTGTGACTGCAGCCGCTTGTTTGTGCTTTCAAGACACTGACTGACTAAGACAAGAAAGACTTTTTTCGCCCTGTTTCATCAATAACATTATTCAGATGCCCCCTACTTTTTCAGTCAGACCATTTCAGAAAGTTAACTTGAGTTTTTTTCATCCATGGTCCCTTAGAGAATTACTGAGAGAAAAGCATTGATTTTTTTAATGGACACATCAAACACTTCCACTGCTCTCATAAGGGAAGACTACTTGGTACTCCATTCCCCCAAACTGGAAAGCTTTTAGTAGAACTAACAACCATAGGTCATATCAAATGGACCATATATTCTGGAACACTCAATTGTAGAATATCAGTGTCATGGGGTAACAAAGCTTTTTCGATGTGGTCTTCCTTTGAACATGTTGACCACCACATGAATCAGATCCCTTGTTGATCAATCGACTCAGCCTGTCATAGTCAGGAGACTCAAGAACGGGACAGGGTTGGGGGGCGCATATCATTGTCACTTTCGGCAATCAGTTGATGAACCATTGTTGATTTTGTTGTCAGACAGAGCCAGAAACAGCTACAGAAAAGATAGTGTTTCACAGACCAACCCAGTATACAATGATGTGCTTGACCAGTGGTAAAAGCCATGAATATACACTCAATTGTCAGTTTATCATGTACTCCTGCTTGTTAATGCAAACAACCTCCATCTTCAAATAAGCCATAGCTGAATACATACAGCACACAGGAAGGGTCAAGCTGTTCAGTCACCATTTGGTTAAGCTGTATGATCTAAGTGATTTTGAACATGATGTGACTGTTGACGCCAGATTCAGGGACTCCAGCATCTCCTTCCTGAGATTTTCTCACATTACAGCAAATACAGTATATAGATAATGGGGTGATAAACAAAAATATCCAGTCAGGGGCATGACTGTGGGCAAAAACAGCTTTTCAAGCTCATTAAAGCTAACAAAAAAACCACATGAGCAAGAAGTGCAATTTAGAACAACAATGGTGTTCAGAATGGCTAGCTGTCCCTATTAAAGTGGCTGCTGAGTGCACATCAATAGGACTAGCACTGTGTGCGTGCGTGTGTGTGTGGGGGGGGGGGGGGTCAGATATACTTTACATTGTGGGGACCAAATGTCCCTACAATGTGATAACCCCTACCCAAAAAAATGGTCCCCATAATATCAAAATAACAGGCTAAGGTTGTCATTGTTGGGATTAAGGTTTTGCCCATAGAAATGAATGGACTGTCCCCACAAGGATATGAATACAGGTCTGTGTGCATGTGTGTGTTAGTCTGAATACGCTTCAGAGGAATTCAGAACATGATTGTGAATTAGCATCGTAATAATGTCTAATGGCACACCTTGGAAGCGAGTCTCCAGCAGCCTGTAATCTCATTGTAGCCAGAGCACTCCAAGGACACGGAAACAGTATAGAATTTGGCACGCGTGAGCCGGCAAGGGGCTAATTCGTCAGCGACGGACTGGTTTTCATGCTTGCCAGAGGCTGACAATTCTGGCCCTCTGTGAAATGTAAATGAACGAGGCTCAGCTGGCTCCAGTCGATGAGAAGGTGCGGATTTGTTAAAAGCGACTCCGCTCAGCAGAAGGAAGAGAGACTGGATAGGAGGAATTGAAAATGAGCATTTTCAGCACCTGTAATTGTTGGTCTGTAAATGCTTTAAGTTCTGCTTTTGCTCCTGTAAAAGTCTCATCTTTTGGTGCATGATCCATTAGTATTTCTGGTTTGGGTGGTCATGAGGTTCTTTCGCTTATTTGCACCCTCTCCCGATCATAATCCCGGGGGATTCTTCCAGCTGTGGGCCTCCTAGCATTACTTGCATGTCTCTTGCCTCTATCTTTGCCATTTTAACTGAGGTGGGGAAACTGTACTGCAGTAATAGATTTAGCTGAAATTAAATGACATGGCACTGTCTGCAGAATACATATGGCATCTTCAAAGACTCATTGATTCCCGCACAGAAGTGTCACCTCCCTTGTGAGCCTATGGATTAATCACAGCACCTCATTCCACTCATATTTCTATCACCACATTACTCCATCCACATCACACCACATCCACAGACCAATCTCATGACCAATCTCCTGCCAGAGACCTATTACGTAATTGGTTCCTTCTACAGAGACTTCACTCCACCTGATGTCTAATCACAGCACCTTGCCCCACCTACATGGACATGTCTGCATGATATTAGGAAAAAACATCACTGGATTTGAGCCACTGCTATGTTGCTATTGTCTTTTATTGTAGGCGGTAACAGAACGTGGGGATTATCGCGCCATCATTTCACTGTTCGTGATAATCTCTCAAATGTGCAACTTTCACACGTACATCTGCCGCGCCAGCCGTTCCCCGGTCCCTGTGCAATGGGCTCCTTCTGTTACACGTCTCAGAAGGAGATCTCAGAGGATGACATCGCCCCGAAATGCCAAGCACGCAGAATGGGGGCTAAACTGGGGTTTTGGCACCACCGACCGGCGTGAAGAACGCTGCAGTGACAGAGAGGCAGGAAAAGTGGAGGTTGGACGTTGAAAAGGGATCCAACTATGCAGAACATTACACCAAGGCGTGGTGCGTGAGAGTCACCTGTGCAAACTTAACGCTGTCTCTAAAGACTGTGTGCGTTTAATTTGGACCGCACAAGAGCATCATCTCTAAAGACAAACCAGCCTTCTGCAAAAATAAGAGATTGAAAAAATTTGTTTTTGGACAAATAATACACACATTAGGTATCTATATCTTTACAGTGACTCTCCATTTAAATCTATGAGCAAAACCCCAATCCCACATGTGACAGCCTTAATCTCTACCCAGCCCTAACCTTAACCATAAGTAACCAAACGAAATAGTAGGATATTCGTTATTGCGGTAACGAATTTGTGTAAAATTGAGTTATCTCTTGTGGGAATTGGAAAAATGTCCCTACAAGGACAAAATAACAGTGTTTATATATAAATAATGTGTGTGTGTGTGTGTGTGTGTGTGTGTGTCTACACGCACACACATAAATACCACATATTTCTCTAAGTCAGAAACCAAACTGACCTTTATGCTATGCTCAGGTTCCTACAAGTTATTGCACACTGCCATACATTTAATGTCTGCATTCCGGAGTGCCAGGACGCTACTGCCCATTCTGTCAGGTACCTATCGGAACTGAGTTGTACTTTGCATGACAGACGTGTGTGAGATTAGAGGAGAGTCATAAGGATGCAGGTTTTGTCTCGGAAACGCGCATAATAATAGTTGAGCTGGCAATGGCACATCAAATGCTGGATGGAAGGGGGGAGGTAGAGAGTCACCCAAGTCATTTCTTCCCCTTTGTCCTTGAAAGAAAAGATTTGGAGAGATTTAAAAAGTGAATGCATCGCCCAGGCAGCTCCCTCCATAACTTGGGAGCCGCTTTGTCACAAAAGGGTTTAGGGATGCATCCCCCAGGGCTCATGGGCATCTAGATTAGAGACGTTCGCAGCCACAACCCAGCTGTCTGAGGGCAACATTCCGTCACGCGGCTCTTCCTGAATGATGCCGGCACCCCCCACAGAAGCATCATCCCAAGCCATGTCATCGGCAGTTAGGGCTGGGAAAATGCCCCACCCCACGTGAAGGACATTTCTGAGGTCCTTTACATTGTCTCCTGATTGAGTTTTCATTCCCCTGCAGAGCAGCTTGTCTCAGTGCATTATGCTATAATGACTGGAATGTCAAAGCATCAGGCAGGCAAAAAAAAAAACATAATGCAATGATTGTATTGTAAAGTCTATTTATTGAAATTTAACACATGGGGAATTAAATGTGGGATCATGTAGGGAACTTCATCCGTCACAACCACTTAATTACATTATCGTACGTAACACAGGATTTTACATAAGGGAGACAAATATACGGGATCGCAAGTTTTATTGCATGAAAATTTTAGACTTTGTTAATGTGCATCATCTAGATGACGGTATTTCTAATACCCAGAGTTTACCAGTATCTCATTAAGCATGTTCTAACCACAGTGTGATGTTTAAAACCTTTTAATTAAACTGTTATAATCATCAGGTGATGTGTGATGATTTAGCTCTTCCTATTCCAAAGATCCTGTAGTTTGTCACGTGTCTTACCTTGGATATTATTTATAGGGGCTGGCTGGTAGCTCCGACCAAGATTGATCTTCCCTTAGTTTCATTCACCAAGGGCCACAATATTGTTGTTTGCCCAATATAAGGTTCATGTGGAGAGCTGGCTGTCCATGATGCATTATGGGTAAAAGGGAGAGTGAGAGCCTTAGGAAGCAATCTGGGCATCTCCAGAAGAAAAACTGTAACCACTCTGCTCTGAGGAATGGCCCCTCCCCAGTCCCTCCCCAAGCCTTGTGACAGACACTCAGCATTTCCTGCTTCTATTATGTCACCGTCTCACCCGCTGATCGTTTAGGTCATGCTTTCAGCCATTTTAATTTGCCACTGCCAGACGGGAGACACTTTCATTACCCTTGAGGAATCGGCCCTGGTCAAGAACTCCGCTCCTAGCTCACATACCAGCAATGGGACCATCCTTTTTTATGAACCTCGTTGTGAAACTCTGTTGCAGTAGCTGTGTCATGTGACTTTCCCTAACAGACCACTCAGATTTTATTTTTGTTTCTCTGTAAAAGGAGGAGTACCCATCTCTCTTCCAGGCTCTCATCCAGTACTGGGTGATGGGGTAAAGGAGCGATCTTATTGGCATAATCATGCGTGGAGCATTGAGTGAACGTGGGCGAGGTGAGCAGAAGATCGATGTCACGAGGCCAGCCTGCAATAGAGCAGTGGGCCGAGAAGGTCATCTTCTGGTTAAGGTGGTTCTGTGCCACCGGCCGAGTCGGAACCCCCGCGACCTCATCAATGGTGATACCTCTTAAAGCGACGACTCTGCTAAGCCTCTTGCTGCTCCTCCGAGCTTAATGTGCTCTTAAAGCCCTTTTCTGCTCTATGATCTTTGATGTGTCCGGCCTAGTGTGTGGCCAGCGGGCCGTCAATGAAGATCAGAGTGAAGCTTAAATGTCTCCATGGCAGCAGGCTGACCCAGGCCTGCTCATAGACCTTCCAGGCCCATACTCCCCTTTAAAAGGATCCGTTATCTTCCTTCACAATCCCTTTAAGATCATTTACTCATTTTGCTCCCTAATCAGTATTCATTACAGACCTGTAATGAAGTACTGTTTACTTGGAAGATTTGAGGCACCTTAATCATTACACTTCCCTATCACTATATGATAGCAATCAAAGCAGTCATCATGATTCATTGTAATGCATTCATAAAGAATTATAAAGACGGCTATAACTATTTATAAAAAGGCATAATACATTCAAGCCGTGTTTATTATGCATTATGAATGCTCTATGAAGCTCTCATCAATATTGGATTATTAATACCTTCATAATGCAGTACAAACCATCCCTAATTCTTATATTGACCATTATAATGTATTATGAAGGTATTTATAGTGCGTTACAGATGAGAGCTTCGTTATTTAACCTATGCTGCATCATAATGCATTATGTATTATGCAGGAATGTATAATGCATTTATGTGACTGCTTTAAGTAAAGTGTTACCAATATTTCTCTTTATTCCTTACTTGCGTCTGTATCTCCCTGAGTGGTCTAACTGGTCAGAGGCAGTTAAAATTCTGTGGAAAGCTCTTTCTATTAAGCCAGCATGCCGGATGAAGCACGGGTGTAATAGAGAGGTGACAGACAGAATAAACAGTCTGAACATGGGCAGGATTGTCCTGAACCATTAGTCTCTTTCAGTCCTTTTTAACAACGGAGGCCAACTGAGCAGGCTTACAGACTTTCTTTCTTAAATTACCCTCCTCCCAAAATGTATCAGCAATCTGTAAATGGGACATGTGGTGGGGGACACGTGACTGGAGAACACAGCGCTAGCAGCACAGCGTGACGTGTAACCAGATTAATCTCACACGAGTGCTGAGCTGTGGCGGCACGTGGCTGGGGGACAGTGAAACCGAATGGTTTGCCGCCCCTGTTTCCCCCGGACCAGCGGTCGGCACCGCGGCAGAGCAGGGGGGATGGTGTTGCGGCCGACGGGGTGGGTGCTTACAGATCGGCATGCGGGCCGGCTGCGGATACCTCCTCAATCATCTGAGCAGCGTGAGCCTGTACCCAGCACCTGGTGGGAAACAGAGACAGATAGCTATGGAGTGGTCGAGATGTCTTTGGGGTTGAAAATAGAAGCAAGGCTTTCTGCTGGAACAAATTATTTTACCAGGCTATTATACCAGGTTGTGGGGAAAGTGATGCAGGGGTGACCTGGTCTGGCTGATCCTTGAACCCCCTGATCTGGCCAATCCTTGACCCACCTGGTCTGGCCGATCCTTGACCCACCTGGTCTGGCTGATCCGTGAACCGCCTGGTCTGGCTGATCCTTGAATCATTGAATCACTTGGTCTGGCTGATCCTTGTCTGGTTGGACACGGTTTGAGCTGGCCTTACTTGAACATTCTTGGTCCTACACGGCCTGTTCTGATCCTTAGGCTTAGTTGGTGTTTGGTCTGGTCTGATCCATCTTGATCTAACAGGGTGTGATCTTTCCTGTCCTGGTATGTCATAACCTGTCTTAGTTATTTTTTCCATTATTTTACATGACATTCACTGTCCCCTACATGCAGGTGCTGAACGTGAGCCTGTTGGAGGGCGAGATGGTGACACTGGAGGACCTAGGCTGCCGGGAGCCCTTGGTGCTGGCCAATGAGTCCATCCTGATGAAGGGGCTGGTGGTGCGCAGCCAGAGCAGCCACATCGCCATCCGCTTCCGGAGCGAGCAGCGGCCTCAGCCTGGCTCCTTCCTGCTGAGGTACCAGGGTAAGGCCGTGCCCTCCGTCCCATCACATGGGCTACACTGCTGAGGCGGGAGCAGCTCTGACGGGTTTACGCAGATCAGAGGCCTGTGAGGTTTCATTTCGAAAGTGGCTTTATATTTAGACTGGGCGAGGAGGCAGGTACCTTTCCAAATAACGGCGAGATGAAATGCGTTGGAGCCTGAAGCCCTGGGGGCTGGAGACTCCGAAGTCAAGGTAAATAGTGGAGTGTTTTTTTATAAACCTGCATCTTTCTGTACATTGCCTTTGACCTGTAATAAATCCATACAGTGGGTATGAGAATGAACAATTGAGGGCACTGTGTGGAGGCACTGCAGATGCTGGGTAGATTTACATGATGCCAGCCACCCCCCCGTCTCTAGTACCTAATCTCTGATTTTCTCCTTTTTGGTGACAGACAGCAGTCAGGACTTCATCTCAGATGATTTAGAAGTGTGCACCTGTTCCCGGATTTTAAGTCAGCCAGGAAAAAGAAAATGGCCCATATGAATCTAGAAGTAATGGCAGCTTTTTAACTCCTGGATTGTGGGTGTGTCTGGGTTATGCAGGGTCCATGACACTGCTTCCTGGTCGCTCCTTTGTTCGCAGTGGCTAGACAGCGAGGACTGATGACCCTTGTAGATGGACATTTTACAGAGATGTCAAGAAGCAGTGCAAAAATCTGTCATTTCCAGGTACGGGGTGGTCACATGACCACAGAGAGAAAAATAGCCGCAAACAAAGCCAAAGCCCAGTCAGATCCTCCTGTTTCTGTAGACTAATGAACTATGACAGCTTCTGGGCTCCGTAAGGCAGCCATTCCTCTCTCTCCTTCTTTTTTCCACTCTCCCTTTCTTTACCTGTTTTTCTCTGGCTGAGTGGGTGTGGATTATCAGTGGTCCACACGGTCTGTTTTCTTTTGGGGGGGAGGGGGATTTGAGAATAAATGGGGATTTTTATCCCTCTATTAAACACGTGGCCGTCAGGCAGGACTTGGGAGCACATGCTGATAACTGCTTCCTCTTCCCTTTACAAAACTTCCAATTACCCCGCACTACAGGGGACGCCACTTCCTCCTGCCCCACTCAAGAGCTGCATGATGCCCCTACCCCATGCAAGTAAGGCGGGCAACCATCACAGCAGGGATTATACTGCCTCTGACGTGCAACAGAACGAAAAGAAGACAGTCAGACGCGTTGTTGTGCTTACCTGGAGGGGGCGTGCTGGAAAAGTAATAGTAGTACCCTTTACAAAACCATGTTTTTATTTTCCTTTTCAGAAGCAGGCAGACTCCCTTTGTGTATAACACTGAGCAGCCTTTTAAGCCGAAATAACACTTCCCAGTCAAGTCCTGACAGTTCCCTCCAAAGTCCTATTGATAAGACTGTTCTGTTTCCATTGTCTTCATTCACCTCTGTGCACGCTTGCCCTTGTTTCGTCTGTACTGAGCTTCAAAGCTTTCATAAGGCATTGACCCACACCTGTGATGTCTCGGACAAAGTCTGGTGGCCTGGCGGCGTCCCCGTGGCGTCCCTAGGGCTGTCTGTCGCCGGACGCGGGCAAGCCACTTGCCCAAACGAAGACAGATCTGTCTGAGCGACGCGGAGGCCGCCTGGGTGACACCCACTGATTTGGCTCAGGAGTTAATTATTCCTGCCTTTGGCCATAGTCGCAGGAAGGTCAGAGTCAATGTTACCGTTAATCAGGCCATGGTGTGGGGGGATGGGGGGTCTCCCTGGTGCGGGTTGCTAATGAGGCAGTGCCACGGCAACTGGTGGTACATAGGTCCTAGCTGCAGTGCCACCTGTCTCTCTCCGGAGAGGCAGCCCTGTTTGTACGTGGTGCGAGGAGAGTGCCACGGGGAGCAGTGTTTGGGGTGGGGGCAGCCTCTTTTTGATTCTATACACCAGAGTCTTAAACAGAGGGTCGGTGTCATCAGCGTGCCAATCTGGGGTTCCCGGCTGAGTCCTGCAGCACTGGCAGTGCCGGCGTGTGGTGATGAAATGCCCCAGAGTCAGAGCGCTACCCCCAGAGGTGCCGCTAACCGTGTCGAGATTAGCCCCGGGGCTGCGAGATCGCTCAGGGAGATTCCCACTCCTGTCTTTTGACACAAATCCAGAGCGACAACACCGTAGTTCCATATCTGCCACACTCACTTGTTCCCTCCCTATAAAACCACTGTCCTTTCTCTCTCCCTCTATGCCACTGTCCTCTCTCTCTTCCTCTAAACCACTGTCCTCTCTCTGTTCCTCTAAGCCACTGTCCTCTCTCTCTTCCTCTAAGCCACTGTCCTCTCTCTCTCCCTCTAAGCTACTGTCCACTCTCTCTCTACTTTTAAACCAGTGTCCTTTCTCTCTCCTTCTTCTCCACTGTCCTTTGTTTCCCTCTATGCCACTGTCCTCTCTCTCTTCCTCTAAGCCACTGTCCTCTCTCTCTCTCCCTCTAAGCCACTGTCCTCTCTCTCTCTAGTTTTAAACCAGTGTCCTTTCTCTCTCCTTCTTCTCCACTGTCCTCTCTCTCTGTTCCTCTAAGCCACTGTCCTCTCTCTATCCCTCCAAACCACTGTCCTCTCTCTGTTCCTCTGGGCCACTGTCCTCTCTCCCTCCCTCCAAACCACTGTCCTCTCTCTCTCCACCTTGACACCTCTGTCTTCTCTCCCTCCCTCCAAACCACTGTCCCCTCTCTTTCCACCTTGACACTGTCCTGCCTCTCTCCACCTTGACACCATTTTCCTCTCTCTCTCCACCATGTCATCAATCGTCTCTCTTACAGCACAGTTAACTGAGAGTCCTCTATGTATACCATCGGTTATTGTGATTTCAATGGCATCATCTATGTGTGAGTGGCTGAGTGGATTAGGACACAGTGCCTGTGATTAGGAGGCTGCTGGTTCAAATCCCATTATCAGTGGGGAAATTTTGCTGTTGGATCCCTGAGCAAGACCCTTAATCCTCAATTGCTCTAGGGACTGTCTGACCCCGCTCTCACCATTGTACGCCACTTTGGATAAAAGCCCCACTTAATATAGTAAACATGAGAAGTATCTATACAGCTTGGTATATAAAATACATCTAACACCAGATTGATTGTGTCGTATGAATTTGTGTTATGGCATCCATGCCGATCAAATGACCAATACTGAGACACTGAGGAAAAAACCCTTTTCTGACTGGAGGGATTTCAAGTAAACATCAGAGGCTTGCATTTTTGGTTGATATTTTTTGTTAATTAGGCAGTAACGAGGTCATCTTAATTACCAGTGCATTAGATCTCAGTGAAAAACCTGCCTGGAAACAAATTGACTTCTCATTAAGTTGAGTCAAATTAAAGTTAAGGATCCATTTAGAAGTCAGTTCAGCTTCTCCCGCCCACCGGAATTAGGTAGTCGGGGGGGTGCCTTCTTCTTGTTCGGCATGGCACAGTCGGAAATGTCAGGTTTCCTAGCCAGATCATCAATCCCCTCACTCCGGGCTGGATCTCCATGGACGACCCATCGGAGGGGAGTTCAGACACAATCTCACGAGAATGGATGCAATGGTACTTATTGTCTGAGGCCAGTGTGTGGCTCAGCGGGTTAGGATGCTGCGATCTTGATCAGAAGGTTACCGGTTCATATCCCATGATCAGCAGAGTGGTTTCACCATTGGACTCCTGAGCAAGGCCCTTAAGCCCCAATAACCTAAGGGACAGTCTGACCCTACCCCCTGCCCCCACCTCCAAATGTTGCTTTGGATAAAGATGTCTGATAAATAAATAAAATGTAATATAAAATGAGAACATGTGGAAGGGTGAGTATGGAGTAGGGATGGTCACCTTTCATTTCCTTTCTTTGTTCTCCGTATCTTTTTTTTTTTCCTGCAGATAAAATGTTGCAGAGGTGAGACGGGGAAATGAGAATGTGACCCAGTCGGGGTGTGTTTGTGTCAACAAGAGCCACCGCGACAGGCCTGGAAGATTAGTATGGAGACGCAGATGAGCATAATTCTGTTTAAGAGCTTGCTTTTGTGCATTTTGCCTTTTTTTTCCTCTCCATAGCCTTAATCCCTTTACGCAATGACATCAAGCAGCTCTCGATCCACCAGTACCACCCATTGCCGGCGCTTTCACTCCCAGCCATCCCGGGAAGCTGACCGCCGTTAGCGCGGCTCAGCGTTTCCAAACCCCCATTACCGTAAAGTTTTCCATGAACTGTGAGCGACCGGTTTTATGATCAATCTGCCAGCATTAATGCAGCCATAAAGGTCTGTCAGGGATGAAGAAATGCGAGGTGAATTAATGAGCAATTTAGTTATATAGACTGAAATGTCCATCAGAGTCTCATTATTTTGACTAAGTGAGACATGCCAGCGCTCCGGGGAGAATTTAAGTTTATTTTGTTGTTCTTCCTCATCTGTCAAGTCAAATTAGGTTGATTTCATGTGACGGCCAAGACTCATAAAGGTCACGACTTTAGAACATTTACTTTTAATCAGCTCCTTGCCTGTGTCCTTATGTCACGAGAGAGATCTTTGGCGGGCGTTAAGATGAGAGCAGGGGGTGTTTTAATTTGTGTTCTGATTTGTGCTCATCTCTTTGTGCTGAGAGATCACCTTGTCTGGCATAATGGGCTATGAAAAATCTGATCAGACAAGCATTGAAAGAGTGGCAGATTCGTGCAAGATGGACACCGTGTGATTCCTGGCCAGGGCGATTAATGCGCCTAATCAACTTGCTCATTTGCTGAGATGGTAGGATGATGGACCCTCATCCCCGAGCAGCTCCATATCTGTGACCCCCTGAACTGTAGATGTTCTGAGAGGGATGGTCCCAGGTCCAAGAGAAGAGAAGTGGATATGGTTGGATAAGAATTGAGATGTGGGAAGGTTTTCCCTGTGAGTGTCAGTGTTGGTGTGCATTTCCTGATGTTGTATGTGTCTGCGGAGTCACGATCATTATTGTTACAATAAACTAAAATACAACTTAATTACATTAATTAAAAACTATATGTAAGCTATTGCGAAAACTGGCATTAATGCAAAATGCAAATATTCACGATCCCAAGGTTGTTTTTCTTATTTTGGCCAGATGTGTTGTGTAGCTGAAAGAGATGAATCCCACAGATCTGAAAGCACAGCCCTCCAGTTTGAAATGCACAGCTTTCATTATAGCCTGAATCACCATGGAGGCAACAGATTTATTCAGCTCTATGGCCTCACAGCTCCAGGGTTGCAGGACCAAATCCCGCCTCCATTCTGGGTGTGTGTGGTGTCTGCTCAGCCTCCCAGTGTTGGAAGGGTTTCCTTTGGATGCTCCAGTTTCCCCCCAAATACATGCATTTAGGCTTACTGGTGAATGCCCTGCTATGGTCTGGCATGCCATCCAGGGATATGCTCCAATCTCAATGCCCTTTGGGGGGGGGGGGGGGGGGGGGGGGGGGGGGGGGGGGGGGGGGGGGGGGGGGGGGGGGGGGGGGGGGGGGG
>JAODLD010000144.1:26301633-26326322 GCA_026781065.1 Mormyrops boulengeri | reverse complement strand
TTCCCACAGAAGTGAATGAGCGGGCCCCATAAGGATAGGTATACCCGACGTGTGTGTGTGTGTGTGTGTGTGTGTGTGTGTGTGTGTGGGTGGGTGTGATATCCCATTGATATTCCTGCATGTCTTTGGACTGCAGGAAGAAAGCTAATGTGGGGAGAACATGCAAAGACTTTCACATAAACCTGGATGCCTTTATTATCATTGTACAGCAAAGCTTGGGCTTTGAGAGCAGGATCATCCATTTTTCTGGTGCCTCTGGTGCACTCTTTTGGGTTATGGTCTCAACAAACTGCTTCTGTGTGAAAGCAATGCTCAATCCTCCATCGGATTGTACATTCTAAAGCATAGCATTACACCTTCATATCGAGTGCAGGTTTAAATGCAATTTGAAGCTGCATCATCATGCCATCAGGAGACTCTATTGTGAGTGTTCCATGACTTAATGGAATTAAACTGAAATCATACACTGTGTAATACAGGATTTTACTTTTAAAGTTCACGAGAATTATGAAATACATGCTGATACCAGCATATTTACAAGCATAAGATTCCAATTTTTTATATATGGAACTTCTTGAATATGTGGAAAAGAAATGAGACCACTTCACACACACACACACACACACACACGCGCACACACACACACACATATGTATAAAATCTGCATGTCTAAATCTTGGTTTAATCCTGGTTTTGCCAGCAGAAGGCTACACTGAGCAGCAGGTTGCTTCCAGGCTCAAAATGTCTAAGACAGCAGTACCCAAGAGCATGGAGAAGCAGGAGACACTGGGAACCAAAAACCAGCCAGGTAGAGGAGGGAAGCGACTTTCTAATGGCAGACGTGACCGTCAACATGTTGACATGCACGTTTTAAGTGGCACGTTTCAGGCAGTTTACAGCATCACTCTGCTTTTGCCTCAGTAGACATTCAGGAAGGCTTTTCTGATTAGTCTCAGCCTCATGTTCACCAGCAAAGAGGTACTTCTGACTGGAAAGGCAGGAATCACAATGAAACTTTCTAACCACTTTGTGTCCTTCAATATAAATAAAACTGATACATAAATGAATGCTGAATCTGATTTTATTTTAACATCAGACATCCCACTTTTTTACAAAAATGCCTTTTATATAAGGGTCCTTCAAAGCCTTTTTGCAGTGTTCCTATTAATGCAAAAAAAGGCATAATCAAACTCCTGCACTGATGTCATTTTTCCATTTATACTTATACTTTTCATTTTCTCCATTAACGTCTGCTCTGGGTAATTGATCATTATACACAATTGTTATAATCTAATCATATAATATATTACATATTGCTGCATTATCTTATGTTATGCAACTTCACGCAATGAGTTGTACTGTATCAATTTTGATTGTGCCTGCCTGCAGCCGTCTGCGCAGACCTAAATGACATTGTACTTGGTAATCCGGCCTGCAGCCATGGCATCGTAGATATGGTCCATTTCAGCGATAATGAGCACTGTGACCCCAATCTGGAAGTACAGGGACAAGGAGCTGCATAATGAAAGAGTTTATGGGTGGCATTTCTACAACAGAATAGAGATACTTTATTAATGACTCTGGGGAAGGTTTCTTTTCGCCTATCCCATCTTGCTCTCCACGAGACACACAGGCACATACACAGGAGGTCAGAGCACAGGGTCAGCCAGTCTGCAGTGTCCGGGAGGTCACTGCACAGGTTCAGGCAGTCTGCAGTGCCCGGGGAGCTGGGGGTTAAGGGCCTTGCTCAAGGGACTGATGACATCTGAGTCTTCTGCTGAGGCCGCTTCTATATTCCTGTTTTTAGCCTGAATCTCATCTCCTGCTCTGTAGTCTGCTGGTGTTCCGTCTCCACCCGATTTCCATCCCGTGGTTAAATGGTTGGTTCCTTCTTTACAGGTTTCTGCAAAAGCTCAGGGACTAGGTGAAGCCAGAACCGCATACTACTGGATTGCTGCTCGTCCCTATGTGTGTAACATGTGTGTAAACAACATCTCTTGTGTACATTCGCTTCCTCGTATAATTTTCACCCAGCTTTTGTCCGGTTTGATGCCTCAATCCCCATGGCGCGTGAGGGCAACGATCAAATCCGCAAGGAAAACAACATCCAAGAAGGAAAGAAGACAGTTTGAGTGTGCTACTGTATATCGGTAAACACGTAAGCAGTTCTTTCTGTGCTCGTAAGTTTCGTGTTTGCGCTCACAAATGGGATATTTACTTGCATGTTTATGTTTTTCACCTTGTAATTTAACGGCCTGTACTTTTGACATTGATGTGGCTCCATACTGCAAACAGTGCAAATAGCGGAGGATCAGTTGTTTCGCAGTTTGCATTATGCTGCTTGGCAAAGTTTTTGCTCCTGAAATAGATTCACCAGAGAGTATGTGGAGCTATGTCCGTGGTACCTTTTTTGCTTCTTTTTTTCTTTGGATAGTTATAGGCTATTTTCTTCTGCTGAATTCATTCTGCTACATTCATGATGGAAAGTCATGTTTTTCCTCTCCTTTTTTCAGCTGCATTTTTGATATTCGCTTCTGTTTAATGCGTATACTCTGTCGGTCCATGTCTTCATCTTACAACTTTTCTCTTACCTGTGTCTGGAGCAGCTGGTATAACCGCCAGTCTTATTAGCTGGACCGTGAAGGGGGCTAGGCCGGCCTCCAAAGCTTACTAATGTGTTGTCTCATCTTGATGATTTACATGCTCAAATTGTTTTTTTCCAAGAAACACATCTGAAAGTATCTGAACACCTTAAATGACAGGGGAGATGGGTATCTCAGTCTTTTCATTCTTTATTTAAAACTAGGGCTAGGGGAGTTGATTCTCATGCATAAAACTATCCTTTTACCCCCTGAGATGTACTTGCTGACCAGAATGGTAGGTACCTAACAGTGACACTAATTCTCTTCGACACCCCAGTTGTGCTGGCCAAAGTTTTTACAGCCGATTATGACAATGAAAATGTTTTTTCAAAATTTTTATCCTTTTTTGCCTAGTCCTGACTCTTGCTATCTGATAATTGGTGGTGATTTCAATCTCTGCCTAGACCCGAATTTGGACAGGTCGTCATAGAGAGTGGTAAACCAAGTCTTTTCAAGTACCAAACTCCATTCTCAATAATAATGCTATTACAGATGTGTGACATTTCCTAAGAAGCAGGGCTTGCTGCTCTTTTTTTGCATGCCTGTTTTTTTAGATACAATTTTTGGTAATGCTTTACATTAGCTGCACCTTCATAATGCCTTTATAATGCCTTCATAGAACATATGATGCACTTTCACAATGCATTTATGATGCATTCATAGAATATTCATCAGCTGCACGTAAGTATACCTTAGCATCCTAACATACCTAAACAGCTTTAATATATATTAATAACAAACATTATACTACAATAATGTGTGTTATTATCGTATAATGTTTGTTATTAATATATATTTAAGCTGTTAAGGTGTGTTAAGTTATACTTAACATGTTTCTTATAAATGCTTTATGAATGAATCATGAGTGTATTATGAAGGTGCACTGAATGTTCTATGAATGCATATAATTAATGCATTATGAAGATGCAGTTAATGTAAAGCATTACCCAATCTTTTCCCAGCCATTCAGAACTGCACTTATAATACAATTCAGTCCATTCCCCACTCGCACTGTGCTTGGTGGTAGCTCATCAGCCTATAACTCATTCTCATGGGAGGTTAAATTCTCAAATGCTTTCCGTTCCAGATTTGATTTAGTTTATTCCCCATCAGATTGACATTTTTTCTGTGTTAACTGCACCACAGGAAATACTCATAGCATGCTATGTGAATCTTTCAAAGGTATATAAGAGGATAGATAACAGCTTATTCATCCTCCCAGAGGAAACAGCCCACACAGGTTCTAGCAGGTCTGACGATTGCCATCCTTCAGCTGGACAGTCAATAGGCAAGTACAGCCTCTCCTACTGTGATGAAAGAGTGCCTGCTTCTTAAAGCACAATTTGGCTGATGCTGAAGAATGCTGCTCAAGCCCATTGTGAATATGGTGGAAAAAGCAGGTAAGCTTTGCTCTCACCAGCTGAGGCAGTCTTCAGCATCCCATACTGTATCAAGCTTATCCATCCTAGTCAATCTTAATCTTAATATCAGATTCAGATCCCATGATGGACTTATTCATGACCATCAAGAAATTAATAATGTGTTTAGATCGTTTAATCAAACATCGTACACTCATGAAGAACGGTGCAGTGTAAATGGGTTCGACAACATTTCTCTATACCCAATGTTTGTGCCGTTCTGGTGCAGTTGCTTGACAGCCCTCTATCGCTCAAGATGGCGCTATCTCTGCTCTGCACAGCAACAAGAGCCCTGGCCCTAATGTGATTTTTTTCTCTGAAATTCTCTTCTAAGCTTGTGCCTTTACTTTTGAACATGTGCAATGAGTCATACCAGTCAGCCCAACTTTCAATTTCCTTCCACAACAAGAATAAAGATCCTGAATGCTTTTGCTCCTATGGCCCAGTTTCCATTCCGAATTTTGATGTTAAAATCCTTGCTTGTCACTTAGAGTAAGTACTTCTAACCATAATTTCTTCTGACCAAACTGGTTTTATTAAAAACAGGTTTTTCATTTTGATGTCTGTTCAATATCACCTCCTCGCCTTCAGTGTCTGAAATGTCACTGGAAGTTGAAATTGTCTTTGATAGGGTTGAGTGTTGGACTCTTCGGGTTTTGCCAAAAGCTTTATATCCTGGCTGGAATTATTATACATGCCTACACTTACATCACTTCTCACAAATTAGCCCTCCTCCTCCGGGTTGCCCCCTGTCACCTCTGCTCTTTGCCAGGGCCATTGAACCTTACTCTCTGCCAAAGCTAACAGTCATCGTTAGGGGTGCGAGCGGATTCAAGATCTCGTTAGGTGCAGGTGATCTGCTCCTTTGTATTTCAGACCCCTGGAAATCCTTACCCCATGTCTTTAATATTGGAGAAAAGCCTTTCTTTCTCCTTCTTCTTCCTTGCTATTTTTACTTTCCTCTTCAAATTAATGGTTTACTATCACTTCATTGTGTGCTTCCTCACCTTAAAGAAAAAAAAACTGAAATATTCTCTTTTAACACTGCAGCTTGTCACTTTTCATTTGCCCCCTTTTCCTTTTATATTTACTCATAAATTACATATTTTGGTGTTTGTGTGACCAAATAATTTTCCCTCCTATTCCCTGAAAATTCTCTTACACGTCTGGTACAAACAGAGCAAAATTTAAAATGCTAGACTTCACTTCCACTGCTCATTACAAATAGAATCAATTTAGATGAATGTACTCCCAAAATTCACATATGTATTCCAAAGTGCCCCCATATTTATCCCTAAATGTATTTTAATAGACTTGGTTGGGCCAATTCCTCATTTACATGGAATGGTCAACCTACTTGAATTCAGTAGGGTGTTTTGCAGCTACCAAAAGCTTTAGGTTGTTTAACCCTGTCTAATTTCCAGTGTTATTGTTACATTCTGCTCTCCACTGGCTTCATGAGACTTTTACCTTGTCTACATCCTCTTTATTAGCAACTCTGAGTAAAGTCTCATGACCCGCGCATAGTTGGAGTTAATTAGCTTATTAGTTACTAACCACACCTGTGCCTTGGCATTTAAGCTGGTCCGCCCCAGTCCTCAGTGTGCAGTATTGTTTGTTACTATGCTGTATACAAGTGCTTTTTCAGTGTCATGCATCTTGCCTTCACCATCCATTCTTCCCTATAGCTGCTCCACAGTTCCTCTACCCAGCTGCCCTCGGTGTCTTTACCTTCATTGTCTCATGTACTTGTAGGACTGATCACCCCAGCTATCGACCTCATCGCATCACTTCTGTGCCCGCAACTATGACTCCTGCCTGCCGAATTGGCTTTCTGTTCGCCAGTCTCCTAATTAAATCCCCTGCATACTGTCCCTGGGTCTCCGAGTATCTGCCATCACATTATGCCTCTCTCCCTTCTACTTACACTGGATTTGCAGAAAATGTAATTGTGAAAACCACACTAAGAATATGGGCACAAATAAGGTGACATTTCTGCTAGCACTCCATTTCCTTTAAATCTCCAGTACACTCCAATCTTGCCTTTAGACCATCCACAATGCCTTCAGCCATTTCAATCTGGGAAAACATGGGCAACAAAGAGCTTGATGATCTGTATCTGCATGGGATTTTCTCATCATTTCATTCTCCATTCCCATGGAATATTTCTTTCATTATCTCCAAATTGGAGAGTTTTGACATAGAACATCAGCCCAGTTTCCAGTTCTTCCTCAGGGCACCCGATATGATCTTGTTCCTCCCAAACCCCAAATTAAAGGCATTATAAGAGTTATCTAAAGACGACTTTTATGATTTTGTCATTCATCTCTCTCAGCAATTAAAACCCAATGCATAGACGATTTGAGCAACAACATTTCAGACAAAATCTGGGAGGCTATTCTGCATAGAGTGCATAATGCTTCAGTGTGTACAAGGCTGGGTTTAATCCAGTGCAAGATTGTACATTGTGTACACTGTACAGATTAATTTAACTTTTTCCATGGTGTTGATCGGACATGTGACCGATGTAAATCTGCTTCAGATCAGCCAGTGCGCCCCTTCCCAATGAAAACTATATTTGGTATAATTCCTGACCTCCATAGGTTAACCAAAACTCAGTCAGAAAGTATGACTTTTCCTACACTACTAACAAGATACTTAATACTAACTAAGTAGAAGGATTCTATTCCCCCAACCTTTGCACATTGGGTCCAAGATCGCCTATATTTCTTCAAAGTGGAAAAAAATGTCTCTACCACAAAATTCAACAGAACCTGGGCCCATTTTCATGGCATATAAAGAGAACATTGAGCTGCTGAGCCCCATTGAATGACTTTACCACCAGCTATTGCAGTGTAACAGGATAAGGCATTCTTTCCTCATACTACAGTGGTGATTGGCTGTGCTTTTAAAATACTATAACGGCAGTATCTGTAACTTCTGTAACTTTTCTTTCTTCTTCGAATACTGCCCTGTCAAGTATTGTTAAAAAAGTTTTAAAAGATTTGAACTGAGATGATAGTTTAAGCTCCCTTTGAGATCACATGACAGCACACGATGACATGATAGCAGCAGTTACACAAAAGACCATTGACCTTCAACGCAAAACTGTTTTCACCAAATATTATGGTTAGACTAAACAAGATATCCGTAATAAAGGTTTAGCTAATCAGATTCCCAACCGGTTATCTGGATGACCTATTAGTAATTCAGACAGTAAATCAGACAGTAATTTATAAACATTCATAATGCTTTTTACTTCCTGGCATGACTGACATTGATAGTATGTGTTGTATTTAATTTCTTGTAACATTCCTAATCGAATTTGTTTGAATTGAATTGAACTTGTTACACCCCCAAGGTCATTCATTTAATTACAGCTGAGATTAATGTCCAGTTCTACTGAAGATCCAGCCAGGCTCTTTTCACATGACAGCTAAGAACAGAAGATGCTAAATGAGGTTTGGGTTTGTACTTTGTTATGACACCTGAAGTTTAATATTAATTGAACATTGAATAAATCATTAAATAAGTAAAGGCCACAGATAGCTAAATACACTATTTCTAGATTTATGGATTCATTGTGCAAGAACAAATAAATCAAACTCTTCCCTTTATCATCTCAAAAGAAAAATACTGAAATACTGAAAGCAGTATGGCTTTCATTTGCACATTATCCCTATTATAATAACACAAACTGTTTACCTCATTTCCATTAAATTTGTTAAGAAATATGTCTTAATTATAGACAATATAAACTGTTGCTCCTACAGTCAATTTAACTTCAAAGGAACTCTGCATCTCTTTCATCAGGCCATTTTAGGAACTGATTCTGTCTATTTCTGCTCTTCTGGAACATTGCATTCAGATCACATGAATATGTTTGCCGCTGTTTTTTCTTTAACGTGCCCTAAAGGCAGCAGGACTGTGTGTTTTTTAATGTCTCTTTTGCAATAAAGAAAAGTAAATAAGAAATTTACAATGACCAAAGAACCCGACAATAATTTATCTTCTGAAATGATTCAGTATCAGCCAGGAAACCCATGGATGAAATGTGGAATTACATACAGCATTCTCCCAGTTCCCTGTGGTTGGAAATTGATTAGCTGGTTTTAAGTCCCTATATCTCCAAGCCTTGATTGAAAATTCAAGCCTGAGTTTACAGGGGTGCATGCGTGTGCATAGCTCCCTCACATTAATAATGTGCCCCCCAGGTGGAAGCCAATCAGTCCATGACTATCACATGACTATCGGGGTCGTGCCAGTCATGTGAGATGCACCCTTAGTGACTGGGTTCTGAATCCGACACTCAGGGAATCGATCGATTGCTAATTGAACTACCCGATGCCTCAAAGTCACTGTCCGTAGTGAATGCGAATGTACATGTGTATGTACAAGTGAGTGTCACTTTACAGCACTCTGTAATTTCACTGTGTCATTGCCCATGCAGTCTACAATAACACAGTCATTTCTTTTAGAGAAAATAATTTTGTATCTTTACTTTTATGTACCTTTTATACTACTTATTTTAACTTATGTCATTTATATCTGCTGTGCTAATTTGTTTATCGCACAGTCTGGAGTATCAGCAGATTCATATCACTGCTGGTGCATCAGTACATTCATGCATGTGACAAATAAAACTCTTGTATCACGAATGTTGAATCGTGATGCAGGATTCATTTGACCAAAAGTCGTCACAGAGGCCGGAACATCATGAGGCAAAAAGCAACAGTGGATATCCTTGACCAAAGGGGGTAGCAATATGTACGATAGGTGGTCCATCGCCATGTCACAATTGGCCCATGAAATATTTCGCTCTGTACCCAGTTCCTTAATAGACTGTATGACATTTTATTCCCACCCACACTGAAACATCACAGTCCCTCAGACTACACTACCTACACATCATATGGGAAACATTAGATTCCGCAATTCAGGGGTCGTCCAAAATGGTTCGACATTCAAATGATCTTGCTTTCACCATCCTTTTCTTTCAACTGTAGATGGGAGGTGTATGATCAGGTGATGCAAGCAGCATGTGGTGATATCGCTCCTGAAGCTTGTCAAGGATGGATTCATCAGTCTAAGTGTTACTTCCTCTGCTGTTTGACCAGGGAACACATCCTTTGTGATATTGATGAGAAGAAATTCACATGATCTGCAGGGTAATACCTGAGCTCTCTGCACATTTTTATTTATTTGTATATTTACACTACATTGGTCAGACCTACTTGCGGTGCTTGTTCTTTAAATGTCACTTATTCAAAATTACTGTGCATTCAAAATATATTTTTATGAATTTGGTTGAATTATACTATGCAAAATTGTAAATAAAATTAGGTTGAGTAAGTTTTCCCTTATATATTTAAGTTTTTGGGGCTGTGACTTTCTGATTTTGGGATTTGTGTGTATAGTCTTGGTAAACTGAAGTTTAGTGTTCTGAAAAGTGCGTGTAACCAATTGAGAAAAACCATTTTAGTTTGGGGAAGACTTACATGTAGATGGTAAGCCAATTTCTCGGTCCAGTAAGAGTATTAGTAAAGGGTTCTGTTCCATTTCTCAGCCCTCATCAGATCTCTCATCCTTTCAATCCAGAGATTTTAATCTTCATTAACAAAAACCTAAAAGGATCAGAGAAATTATGAAAGTGAGAAATGAAATGAGAACCGAGTCATATTTGCATTTTTGGCATCATTTAACATAATGATGGTGACGATTCTGTTTTCTCATTTAGTGCGCTCATTGCGATTTGCATATTCATATCTTTTCTTCAGCCATTTAGCATTCAAAACAACGTCTCTCTTTTTTAAATATCTCAGTGGCGGCTTGTGATCGGTATTTACTTTGATCACGGAGAGATCTTATTTTCTCGCTGCCACAATTTACAGCACCGCCCCCTCGCAACCCACGTGAACGCATAAAAGCTTCTAAAAACTACTGATCATCCATCCAGCCATCCATTCATCCATCATTTTCATTTCACATTTCCTAATAAGGACTGCAGTAGCGACAGCATGAGTAGAATAAGTCAAACATCCCTTTGCCCAGTAACAGAAGCCAGGTATTAGTCCCAGGCTGCTTGTGGGATCAGCATGTCTACTTTAAAATAACATGTCAATGTCCATCCATATTCCAACCATTACCTTATAGAACAGGGGATCACCGTTGACAGGGTGCCAATCTCTTGCAGGATATGCAACCTACAAGCAATTTGACATGGTTCTCGACTGTGAGAGGGAACCAGAGATTCCACAATCTATGCAGCGCTTAGGGAGGCGGACGTGGAAACCAGAATAACTGATCGCTATTCAATTACACTGCAGTTATCCTTTGTAATCATCTATCTGTTGACCAAAGACCAGAGAATGTCTCTAAATTTGCAGCCACTAATGAGTTAAAGAATGAAATAGATTTGCCCTTATGTTAATTATCTTTCATTTGACAAAAATGCACAAGTGACTAGTCATTTGGAGGAAGAGCCTAAAAAATGCAAAATGCAAGACGTGCACTTTCGTTAAATTAAAATCTGGCAACAGTGGTAGAACTGGCTGGCATTGCAGTCCTCAGCTCAAGTGGACATTCAAAACAAAGCAATCTGTGGGAAGTGTGATGTCAGCAGGTAATGGATGCAGTTATCTTTGCTGCAGCAAGTAAAAGCCATTGGAATCTTATTATGCTGCTGTGTTTTAAAATAATCACTGAACGTATTTTATGGAGCTGCCAAATATATATACACACACACAAATATACATATATATGTATATATATATATGTGTGTGTGTGTCGGTGTGTCTGTGTGTGTATATATATAAATTTTAATCCATGAAGCAGCCAACAGGGATCAGGACAGCTTCGATGTTGTAATACATAAGAAATACATAAGTAATTATGCATACTATCAGTCAGATAGACAGACAGACAGACAGGTAGGTAGATAGATAGATAGATAGATAGATAGATAGATAGATAGATAGATAGATATTTGGTAGTAGGCTATTTCAGGTGATTCAGTTTCAGACTGTGAAACTCCAGTGCATAACAGGCAGCTTTCTGCTAATGGAGGCCAGAATAGCTTTGGGATGAATTAATCATATTTATAAATTTATATATTTATATTTATATTTTATGAAATCTAAATCAGATCAGTGGTTATATACAGTGGAGTTCCTAGACAATTTCACCTGGGGGGCCAGACTGGGGCAAGTTGTTCTGTTAGGGGGTGAGATGTATTTGACCTTTATATATTAAGTGTCAAGCAGAGTATAACCACTGTCCCAAAACAGAGAAATCATTGCCCAGTCAACAGGTGACCATCTGTTTCGTTGCCTGGATTTATTCTGGCATTTAAGATTTAAGAACCAGCAAGTCACAGTTAAAAAAAGCTGCCGTCAGTCTATCCAGGGACATGATTCCATTATCCTTTCATTACCGATACGTCATGTTTATTGTATGCCTGTAGTCAGGCCTAAATCCAGCGCTTTGTTCCCTGGCAGAAGGCCTGTCCTAATGGGTCCTCATAAACTCTCATTTGTGTAGCTTGAGGACCGGTCAGGGAAGCTGTGCCCAGCTGTCTTTGTGAGGCGCTAATGTTCTCGTCACCTTGGCAAGTTTCTCTACATTTTTTTTGCAAAGGTACACTACCAGTCAAAAGTTTTTGCACACCGCAGGTTTTTACCGCTTGTCCATTTACTTGATACACTGCAGATTTTTTATTCTTGCTATGCCCTGGAAAGTTGAGTGTACAACTATAAGTCAAAATATAAGTCAAATAGAACAAGTTTCTTTTATAACATGTAAACATGAGTATGTAACTACATGCCTGACATCCTATGAACCGGATGTATGGTGATGGAATAGTCCAATTCTAGGCTGTCCTTTAACTTTAAATTTAAGTTAAAGGCAGCTCAAAGGCCTCAGACGGGAAATCGCTGCAGAGAGTGGTGAGGACTGCAGAGAGGATCATCGGGACTTCTCTTCCATCGGGTCACTGCACTCAAACGCTGTCTCAGCAGAGCCTTTGACATCGTCAGGGACTCCGCCCACCCCCACCACGGACTGTTCCCCCTGCTGCCCTCTGGGAAGAGATTTTGCAGCATCAGGACCAGGACAGCCAGATTCTGTAATAGTTTCATTCCTCAAGCCATTAGACTCCTGAACTCCTGACTCGTGACAGCCCCTCCCCACACTCCGCCTCACTCTACCCATGCACATGTCACTTTTTCAAGAACTTTTGCACTGTAACTCATACGGTGATGTGCACTGGCCTTTTTGCTGTTATAATCCGGTTAATATATTGTATTGTCAATTCCACTTCTATTCTATTTTCTATGTATACATATATATGGTGAGAAAAAATGCAACTAAATTTAATTTGGATGTGCACTAACTGACTATTCCTGAATGACAATAAAAATTCTTCTATCTATCAATCTTCTATTAAATGCACTAGTTAACTGTTTCACCCCTGCAGTATTTAATGCCTCCTGTAGAAAGAATGCCTTGGATTTGTTCAGCTCTTATAACTGCTAGAGGAGGCTACTTTGATGAATCGAAGACATTGCCATTTTGCATTAATGACATTTTAAATGGCATCAATGACATTTTCTTGCTAATAAAGGCACTTAAATGGGGAACATGCTGTAATTTTATTTGGTAGCAAAGAATATTGAGTGTATTTTTTTCTAACAGTTGAGCAGCTCAGTGTGTGCAAAAATTTTAATTACTTAGTACTCAGTCTTACTTTTAAGTAATCTAATTAATGTACTATGCATTCATAGCATGGATGTTATGTATACTTTTGGGTGAAAGGGATTTAGTGTCTACCAGTGGCTCTACACTTTTAAGCAAATTATAACAATTTTAAACAAAAAAGCTGCCTAGAATTATAAACAGCACGTCTGAAAGAGTTCCCGGTGCTGCTTTGTATGTACCGCCACATAATATTTTCCGTGTGAGAACGGCCTATGCAGAAAATAAATGTCAGGCTTATTATTCTTCACGCAACCCCAATTGTCTTCCACTGGCCTTTTCTATCACTCTCTTTTTTAGCGAAGATTTTCCCATGAAAATAAAATTCATCGTAAAATGGACACTGTTTTTAAGGTCAAGTATGTGTACAGGAAGGTCACAGCGCTGTAGCTGAGCCCACACAATGATCAAGGAGGCCGTTTACTGAGTCTGGCCCTAACAGTTAAATGAAACCAATATTGTCATTAAATATTAAAGCTCTGTGCCGTGAAACCACTTCTCATATAAATACGGATTATAATCACTTTCACAGTCCTACAATTTTTGGATCAAGGAAACCAAAACAAAGAAGTTCAATTCTCTGCCAAAACTCTTATAAATGCAACTGAAGAAGTAGTGCAAAGCAGTTGGGCATCCAAATAAAGAGCCAGTACTCTATGTTTCATTTAATAAACTCTCCAATCTTAATGTCCAGCCAAACTGCAAAGGCTAAAATGTGCTGGATGCTGTCTTTTAACCAACCTGCAAGCTAACGTCTGTTTGGACGTCACAGGAATCGTTCTCGAGAATCTGACTCTCTTGCTCCTTTCTTGTGCAATTGCCAAGCTTAAAGATTTCATGGTCATCCTTCAGGGATAATTGCAAGCTCTGTAACTGGGCTTTTGCAAATGCCACTAGAATTAGAATAGTTATTCAGTGCTCAGAGACAGCCTGACAATAATGATCTCTGGCAACCTTTAACAAGGTCTGTTGGAAGTCATTATGTCATTGTCAATAAAAGCTTGCCATATCTTGTAGCATTATGTTTGGGGCATTTATTAAGTTTTCAGAGTAAGAGACATTGACTGAAGATTGTGGTTTTCATCCCAGGGAAGCACAGAAAAATAAATGAATAGGAACAAAAGTTATATTTTCACATCGATTGTGCTGAGGGTGAAAGTGCCTTTAAGTTAAAGTGCAGATTAAATGCTGATGTAGCTCAGAAAGTTTGGCTTTGATTGTCACACTTTGCAGTAAATGGTTTTACTTTCCTTCATTCTGGCCAGATTGGCAACTGGGCCACAAGAGGTTGGGTGATGGAGACACAGGGGAGCAGTTGCCATGGGAAACAATTACTGAATTCCTGGATGTCGAGAGTTTGATTGAGCTGCACTCTGTCACCTAACAATGGCCAAAATAGAGCACAGTGTCATGACCACAGGCTCCACTTTGGCTGAGTCTACTGATGAAAAAAATAACATAACTGTGTGATTGTTGCCTCACGATGTTCCAAGCAGATCTCTGAACACCTGCAACGCATGTAGCAATGTCTAAAAGAACAGGAGTAACCAAGTATTAATAATATTCCATTACTTTTTACTTTTTCCTCATCCGTAATGTATACGAAGTTGATGAAGTTCTGAAGACCTTATGAACTACAATGAAAGTGTGACGTAGGCGTCTGCTATGAGCCACATCCAATAGTTTTACATGGGATAAATAATATTTTCAAATGACAACAGAAGAATGCCCTATTCATTGATAGTCATGTACAAATCTTAATATAATTTACTGTGTAATAGTTCTACGGTTCTAATATAGCACCAGTGGTCTCAATCAAGTCAGCTTTCCAACCTGGTAAACAAAACAACAATCCAATATCTACATTGCGCAATTCAAACTGTGATTTCAAACTGAATTTCAGATGGATTGGGGTTGGCATTCATGCAGTAGTCTAATTATGCCAATGATAAGGCGGAATCAATATGTTTGTTGTCATGGTAACCGGTAAATACAGTATTAAATAGCTCCCCAGGGGAGAATAACAATCTCCAGGAAGTATTACTTATGTAATCCAAAAGGAAATCAGGCTTCTGGTCCTAAGGGAGCTATTACATTAAGCCTTTACAATATCCCGTCGAGCCGGATACAGAAACATCTCACTTCTCCTGTAGTCCTCCGCGACAACAGAAGCAAGACCTGCTTAGTGAGTGACATCAAAACAACATTTGGTCACTGTGGAAATAAATCTGACTATGCTTAACTTTTGAAGAACCTTTTATCTTTGACCTTGAAGTTGATTTTTTTTTCCATTTACCCGTTTCCTTTCACTGGAAAAGTTCCTAATAAATAGATGCATTACAGATGCACCAGTGCCCAGTTTGCTGCTGTTCATGTACAATTTCCTGTTAATCATTTCATCAGCATTTCTTAGCTGATTTCTTAGCATTTCTTTATTCATTCAGTCATGTTTTTGGTTCCCACAGTACATGATTTTGTTGTCATTTTGTTATCCTTGTATTGCCATTTTGTTATCCTTGTATTGTCATTTTGTTGTTTTTGTGTTATACAGTGCTGTGTGGCTTCTTTGTTTACTATCGTACTGTGTCTTGCGATCTGAAGAAGTTACTGTACATGTGCATGCGAGTGCTTTCTCTTGCCAGTTGTAACCAACCTACCTGTAAGGCTAGGGCAGTGTACTCAAAAAAAAAAGAGAAAAAAATATGAAATAAGGCGACAGAGTTCTGTGTTGGGAGAGAAAAGCAGCACACGTTTAAGCAACAGTGCTTCCGTGCAGGATTTATTCAAGATGAATTTGCTGCCCGGGATTATTGCTCTACCCAACACTCGTGGTCCAGCGCCCCCCCCATCGGAAGGGAGTCTGAACTAATACACATATGAATGTGGATAAACACGGAGGAGGGAAACAAGGAGAGAGAAAAGAAAAAAGAAAGATATATATATATATTTGTCAGTTTGGCAAAGAAAAATAATTAGTCAGTGACAAAGAGAAAGTGAGAAACGACTATTATTCAGATAATAGTGGCAATCTGGAGCAGACTTACACTGACATACGGACAATATATCTAAGCATTTTGACTCTCGTGGGCAAAACGATGCTGATTGTACTTTTCATTTTGGTGGCGCTGACTAATTCATTGGTGGAATTATTTGCTTTTGAGACATCAGTTAATTGTTTTGAGTAACTTACAGGCTTTTGCAGCTAAACCATAGTGTTGTGCTGTAAGCATGAACTGTGTTGAGAAATACTCTTATAGTCTTGATAATGTTTAGTATGTTTCATGAAATGTGCCAAAGTAATCGAGATAAATTGTAATGTACGGCGTTGTCAAATAATATTACTTGATATATATATGTGGAGGTTGTGAACCAGTGGTGACTGCTGTAAGACTACAAGGGAGGCTCCGCCTCCTGTTAAATGTCATAAAGATGTTGGTCAAATATGTCCTGTTGTATTTACATTGCTATTACAAGGAGTGTGCTAGAATGTGTTCCACTTCATGGCTAGTTCATTCAGAATCAGCAATAGTTTCTTGCAGGTCATCTAATGTGATTTTTTTTCTCATTCCTATGGCAACACTATCCAATAAAACCCATAGAAGTGCAGTGAACAACAAGTGAACAAATATCCTATGCTGGAGCCTTAAATTGAGAGATATTTGCGGGTGTTCAGCAGAGAGATATTTGCACAAGGCCAGGTAGTGAGCTGTTCACTATGAGGAGAACTAGCATTTCCAGCATTGTGCAGGAACACAATAGTCTCACCCTTGACTCTGCAGTGTGAGGCTTTATGATATCCGCTACACTAAATAAAATACTTCAAAGCTGATTATCAGTGGGCTGTTGCATCCACAGGCCTCTATCAGTCAGTCCTATAGTCTCAGTAACTGTAAGAGTATTGAAGGAGAGAAACAAAAACATTTACTCTGTGTTGCTGGGAGCTGAGAGGTATGCCACTGAATGGTAATTATCGGATATACAAGTGGAGAATCTGATTTAATGACATAATTACAGGTAATCACAGTTACCTAACTGCACTTCATTGCATCTCCCTATCATTCCTGGACAGTTTTTTTTATCACTTTTTTATCCTTTTTTTAGGCTAATCAATGCACCATTTAGTGCCACTTGAATTTCTAGGTTCACACATCTTAATGTTGCTGCTTTGAAAGTGAGAGGAAGTGATAATGTTTTGTTTGAAGTGAGTCCTTAATTTTCAGTGTCAAGGGTTTTCTGTGAAATCTAAAATGGCTGAAACGTTAATGGATTTTTCCAGCAAACACTTTTATATTAACTGTTCCTGTTTTTTCATTGATGTCTTCATCTCGATTTGGACTAGCAAATTTTTAAAATTTTTCTATGGAGGCGTCCTCCTCTCACTACTGGATGGGAATAATCATGTCAGGGAGAAACTGGCTAACAAATATGGGGTCCTCCGTTGGTCCCTCAACCTCCCACCTAATGTGTCAGCTTTGGGTGGTCAAACTTTAGGGAACGACCAGACCAATCGCTTGACCCATCACCTGTTTGTTATCTTTTCTTCAAGAAGACTTTTGGTACTGGGACCTCCCTGCTTACCATCACACAACTGTAATGCGTGTCACACCTGGCTGCAGTCAGAATTCCTAGCTAGGCCTCACCTCTTGACATTGAGCATATTTGGCAGCTGGAATCATATAGAGGACTTTCAGTTAATCTCAGTTAATCTCAGTTAATCTCAGTTAATCTCAGTCCTTTGTCAGGTATTGTGCTTGTGCTACTGAACCATTTTCATGCCTTATTGTATTTGCCTAGTGTGTTGTTCAGATTTTTGCCAGCTATACTGACCCTGTCCATTTAGATTTTGTATCTTATATACCTGACCTGTTTTCTGACCCTAACCTGTCTTTGAGTAATGATTGTTGACTATATTTTGGTATTGATGAATTTTGTTCTTCCATAAAAGGAATCTCTCTGCACTTAGGTGAAGCTTAGCAGGGTTGGATGCTGTACCTGTAACAGGAAGGCCCTTAACTCTTAGTTGCACCTGAGCCTGTCTTACTGTACTTTATCAAAAATCGACATTGCTTTGGGAGAATGTGCCTGCTGAATAAGTCAAATTTAAATCTTTGGACTGATTCATTACAAAGAGGTTATGGGCCCTCTTTTGACGATGTAAAGCAAAGCGTAAAACGCAAGATGCAACTAACGTTTATGGGCGTGTCCAGTTCCATTTTGCTGTTTTGACAAATGAAAAACCAGACTGTGTGCCAGCACAAGCTTTAACTGCGATCTGGTGAGAAGGCCATACCAGGGCCGAAACAATATTGGAACCAGTCAGATACTGCGATGTGATTTTGTTGTAATAAACACTGGGATATTCATAAAGCAAAAAAATGAATTCAAAATAAATAAATCGCTCACAAACCCATCAAGGAGTGATTTAAACTGCAAGGATGAAATTATTACGATTGGCTTGGAGAGTCAGAGAGCACACGCAGTTCTCACGAACTGATTTTTTAACATATATTAGACAGATCTTGAAAAGGAACAATCATTAAAATTACAATGCGTTCTGAGTTTTGTTTCCTGTATCAAAGTAAAAATGTTTTAGTGAAACTTAAACTCCCTGTGCTATAATGTCTGTATAGTATGAAGGTATGAAAAAGCCTGATCTTTAGCCTGCTGGCTATCGTGGTGCTTGCAATGTGAGAATTGCATATGACAATGACAAGACAAGACGGGATCACCTAGTCCTATAATATACTACAGCCATTTTCTGGATTCAATACAAAAGACACTCCCTTGAGTAGTGATGTCATTTAGCCATGGTCCCCGGCTTTATGCCAGTGGAAAATCAACACCTTGAAGTGCCATACTTTTGCTACTTTTTCAAGTACCAAAAATACATTATCTGGTGCGGTGGAAAAGTATCCTTAGAAAGTCAAAAAAAGCAGCAAAGTGGTATAACATCTAAGCTTTGTTAGCTGTGGTTACACTGTGGGAAGCTATGGAGGCAAAGATGATTGCAATCTCAAAGGCTATAGGAGTATCTGGTCACAATGGTCATAAATGAATGTAATGTTGAAGAGTCTGAGCTTCAGGTGATGAGCCAGCAAAGCTCTTCCCATTTCAGAGAGTTATATGCTGCAAATTATACCCTTTCAGAAATAATGTAAGAGTGAAACATGGAAATAATTGTGGTTGATGGGTTAGCAGGCAAAAAGTAGCCAATGGACAGTGAACTTTTGGTAGAGTGACAGATCAGAGGAGTGCAAGAGTCTTGCTGAAGGGGTGCATTTGAGAAATGGTGCACATGAGGATGTGTCCTTACTTCCACTGCTTTACAATCTCTTAACATCTGGTCATTACACATGCTAGTTTGTATTCATTTTTCTTATACAATTTTCACCATTTTTCACAAAAAAACTGTATTTAAATATAATGCAATCTTTTCATGCAATCCAAAAACATGACGCTAATTGTATTGGTAGTTCAAAATTGCTGACAGCTGGTGATCTAGATTGCTGATACTATCCAATTAGTCACATGCAGTGATATGTGTCTATAGATCTGTTCCATTTCATCTGCCCTTTGAGTCTTCACAGAAGCTAATTGTGTGCTAATAACAAGCTATTTATTAGTGATTCATAGTTACATGTGCATGAAAATAAGGTGATCACTGCTGCAAATATTTATAATTTCCTTTTTCTAACATGCTGATATCATGCAGTTATCGGCATGAACCTAACAGACCATATCTGACAGCAGACAAGACCATGTGTTCGTGTCAGGATGTGAGCTGCTCCCCCTTTAACAGGGTGACAGTGTCGAGGTCACCCGCAACCAACTCATTGTTAATCATAGTTCTTGAATGCTTTCCAGAAATCACACTCACAGAGGGGACGGGCCCGGATCCAGGGAAAATATCAGCCAGCTCTCACATTGATCTTAATTCCAATTTTCTAGGAGCATGCCCGCATCATTCCGACTGATAATGACAGTTCCAAAAGTGAGGCAGAGGACACCGCTAATCCGAGAATGCAGCATTTATTTATTAAGGGCTTGAATATTTGTGTGGGCTGCACACTCATTTTCATTCCACTAGTGATTTAGAACTGGAGCTACAGACGTCAGACCTTCAGCTTCTCAATGCTGTCAGTTAGCCATGCCTGAAAAGCCAGCTTCTTCAACGATGGTTTCAGAATGAAATTGGAGTGAGGACTTTTGGTAGTGTTTTTATTGCAACTCAGTATGGTAAATAGTACTGGCCTCTGGGGTCATTACAGCATAACTATATCATCACCCGGAGCCTGGCCTCCCTACGTGCCGTTTTAATTAAGACACGGCATTTCAAACTGAAAGGAGAGCACTTGAGATGTGAAGAAGCACAGCATGTTTAGATACCGGCCATTGTGAGATGCAGAGGTGGCCTGTTCTCAAAGGAGACTCATCTGTTAGTGTGAATCTTCATGATAAAGTGACAGTTCCCCTTTTTAAAGAGAGCTAAACCCCATTTCATTAACATCTCTAAAGGAACATGACCCCATTCTGAAGCTTGATAGGTAGACACTAGACATATCTCACTGCTGTTTAGAGAGTTTTGTGAACAGAAATATATTTGAATACTTACTAAAATGAATGACATATATCATGTTATATAAATAAGTGCAATGCGGAAGGCAACAAAAACTTTTCTCTCTGGAGATTCAGCTGAGGTTGGGTATACAAAGTTTATTCATTTTCATTTACTGATTGCATTATGAATGGAAGGTGTAGTGGTGTAGTACTTGAACTCAATCAATCACATTGTCAGAAATTAAACAAGAAGCACTAAACCACAATTCTGTTCTAATTCCATTCATTGCTTGATTGTTCAAATAGCACCAAGTAAAGTTAGTGAGGCAACCTGCCAAAGCTGACATCCGCAGAAGAATACTTTGAAGTGGAGCCAGTGAGTCCTACCATTTATCTTTCAGTTGCTGATCCAAAATATACGCAGTAACCCAGAAATACAAATGTCGAAAAATATCAAAAATAGGAAAATCAAAACAATGGCCCAACTGAAGATTATGTAACCATGCAAGAAAACGGAGCATTGAAAAGTAAAGATTGAATGCAATGGCTGTTACAGCCAAATCCTAATGCTTACTTTTCCACTTTATGTCCCAACATCTCACCATCTTTCAATGAACAACAAAGTATCCAAAGTCCACTGCCCTCTATATATTAACATTACTTCACAATGCCACAATTACACTGGTCAAAAAACAGTGGAATTAATTACACTGTAATTAAGGCACAAACAGTGCCTCATGAACCATTTGCTATATTTTTTTCCATCTAGTGGGGTCAAAAAAATACCACGCATAGTCCATGAGGTGTTGCTTTGGCCATCACCGGGCAATGCATTCAGAGTCACTCGACTCAGAGGGCCCTTAGGGGCTGGGGAGCTGAGAGTAGATGAAGAGAAAACAAACCATGCAGTTTGTGCAGGAGTTTACATCTGTGCTATAATCAGGGCAAACTGTATGTGTGTTTCATTTCTATCAGCCAAATCCAACCTCCCAACTGTTTATGTAGTACAGAGCCATGGGGGGGAGAATGTGGGTTGGGGGGTCTTATACCACTCCTTTACAGGGCAGGGAATACCCTGGGAGGGCTGCCAGTCCATCACAGGGCACGAGGCAGGGGACACCCTGGACGGGATGCCAGTCCATCACCGGGCACAAGGCAGGGGACACCCTGGACAGGATGTCTGTCCATCACAGGGCACAAGGCAGGGGACACCCTGGATGGGATGCCAGTCCCTCACAGGGCACAAGGCAGGGGATACCCTGGATGGGATGCCAGTCCATCACAGGGCACAGGGCAAGGGACACCCTGGATGGGATGCCAGTCCATCACATGGCAGGGGGACACCCTGGATGGGATGCCAGTCCATCACAGGGCACAAAGTAGTTAATTATAATTAAATAATAAAAATACAAAAACAACTAAATAATGCATGATAAACAGAACAAGCTTCCTCCTTTCCACACACATATAAGAAAGGTTACCCCGCTAATACTAAAATATAACATTAAAAGAAAATAAATGTGACTGAAACAAATAAATTTAATTAAAACTAAGCTGGAAGTTGTGTAAAGTAAAACTTAAATATAGGAGCACATAAAACGAAACACCACAAAGTAATTTTTGCACATCAGTGTTAATGTTTGTTAATATGCTCTTCCGGAGCCATTTCGTCACACATTTGAATCTTAAATAAACCCTCTGAAATAGAACCTGTAGCTGAGAGCAGCACACCAGGCACAGAGAGAAATACTTCCAAGCCTCGGATGATGTGAACTAACGCAAATATTCAATTGTAAGGGTGTCATTCTTACTAAGCCAAGATGTAAAATTCAGTGGATTAGCTCTGTCCGTATGCCATCGTGCTGTGAGCGAGAAGCAGAGGGAGCGGCAGAATCAGGGCTGTGTCTGCATTCAGCACTCACTTTAATCAGTTTTCAAGTATATTCATGTCTTTTTTTTTGGTTTTGTGGGTCTAGGAAGAAATCCTTCCTCATCTCAGGGTAAGGTAGGGGGGCTCATCAGACTTTAATTGTTGCTCTTCCTTATCACTCCATCTGTTTCTGGAGGGGGACGCGAGCTGAGTGGCACTGGTGCCAAAGGAGGAGTACCCCCCCTTGATACACAATGGTGCAGAGGGGAGGCTATGGGGGGTGAATGCTATTGCACCTGTTGGTTTTGGAGACAAACGTTGGCCAGCATCTTCTCCATCTGGGTTTTCCCAGTTCGGTGTCGCACGTGCCGTACATATGGCTCAGGATTTCCTTCTCTTCGTTTGTCTTTTTATTCGTTGGCTGTATAGATGTACAGCATGCAGAGATTCACTGGAGAGCTTTGTAAGCTGTCACAGCGCCAAAATGTTTTGATAAAGAATAACAGGACGCAAAGGAATAAACTACAATATAAAGAGAACAAGGGGGGTCAAAAAAGCAAAACATGGAAACCAACTGACTAAAAGAAACCATAGGATAAAACAAATAGGGGGGTAGAGCAGCATAGGGAGCAGAAGTAGGCAAGGGAACAGGATAACACACACACACTGACAGACAGACAGACAGACAGACACACACACACACACACTGACAGACAGACACACACACACACTGACAGACAGACAGACACGCACACAGAAACACTGACTGACAGACACACACATACACTGACAGACAGACAAACACACAAACAGACACTGACTGACAGACACACATACACACAGACAGACACAATGACAGACAGACAGTCACACACACTGACGAACAGAGACACAAACAGACACACTGACTGACGCACACACAGACAGACACACACACACTGACAGACAGACACACACAAACACTGACAGACAGATACACACACACTGACAGACAGACAGACACACACTCACTCACTCACTCACTCACCAATCAGAGAGGGTGCAGGACAACGAGCAATCAGGTATAACAATCATGAGGCACAGGGAAACAGGTGGATGTAATAAACTAAATCATAGAACTAAGATACTAACACAGAAACTAGGAAACAGAATCTAACACTAGGAATATAATATGAAGACAAGTAATACATAATGACCAGTGGATTCTGAGCGGCATGGTAGGCCTATGGAGCAATGCAGCTGTCCAGGGGCATGGAAAAGACTCTAGGGGCTTAAGCAGACTGGGGCTGAAGGGCAAGAGACAGGGAGGAGGACAGGACGACCAGCGACACTTGCTGGTCAAACGGGGAGGAGACACAAAGGGCAGGGATGGACGGGGCAAGCCCTGGATTGCAGGATCGGGTCATTTATCAAGCACAAGAAGCGAACAAAAGGGTAGCGCAAGAAGTTTCCGCTGAGTTTGATCACAAAGACACGGGACTGGGGGGGGGGATCATCAGGCTGGGGCTCAAGAAAGCGAAAGAGGACAGGAAATCTGCTCATTAATTCAGCACAATGAACCAACTCCTGCTTTTACTTAAAACAGGAATTGCATGTACAAAAAACACATTGTTTAATTTTCCCTTCTACAACAGAATTTATAAAATGACTTAATAGCAGCATTGACATTTAATATATAACACAGGTGGGATATGGGTGTGACATTAATTTGAATTTGTGGGTGGAAAAAGTACAATAATAATAATAATAATAATAATAGTAGTAACTACATACAGTTTTCAGTTCAGTTCAGTTTTAGTTTTTTATAGTGCATGTTCACAACATTGAATTGTCTCAAAGCACTTTACATTATCCTACTCAAACCCCCATTGAGCAAGCCAGAGGTGACAGTGACAAGGAAAAACTACCTGGAAGGAAGAAACCTTGGGCGGATCCAGACTCAAAGGGAGAGCCCATCCTCCAGGGGGCGGCAGATGAAGTCAAATCAATCAATCAATCAGTCATAATACTTTATTAATCCCTAAGGAAATTATATGGTTACAGCTGCTCCAGGACAGTAAGAAAATAGTCAACAACTTAAAATACGAATACTAGATAATACAAGATATTACAGATTGCAAATATTACAATATCTCTAATAATGCAATAACTTAATATATGAATATTCTAATATATTACAGAAATTAACTAAAGGTGAAATTGAATTGAGGTTCCCCTCTTATCATACTGCCATGTTACGTTAATGGTGTAATGGTGTAAATACAGTTGCTGCAGTGTATACCTGTGCTTAGATGGAGGAGTTGTACAGTGGAATGATTTTCTGTGTCGTTCAGTGGTGCATTTGGGTAATCTTAGCCTCTCACTGAACATGCTCCTGTGATTGGGTAATCTTAGCCTCTCACTGAACATGCTCCTGTGATTGGGTAATCTTAGCCTCTCACTGAACATGCT
>JAODLD010000144.1:26270080-26287711 GCA_026781065.1 Mormyrops boulengeri | reverse complement strand
AGTCCATTTACATTGTAGTACCTTCGATCCGACAAGTTACCCCGATAAGCCAGTAACCCCGCTTCGTAGTACAGGCCACAGCTCAAAATGAAGCTCTAGTTACAAACGTGGCTAAACTTCGCCATCTTGTGGCCAACTTTTCACCTGAGACACATAAACCACTGGATACTGCTGTTCCTACGATTTAGAGAAATGTAAAAAATAGTACAACATAATTTGATGTGCAGAGTAAGTGGTATATGATTTATTTATGCATGCTAAGGAAGACAAAAATACAGCCGGCATAAGAGAATGTTTACATTTAATGTAATTTCATTAACAGTAATTATAATTTCGAAAACACAAGTGTGCATTTGCGAAATATGGGCATTTATTTATAATATGCATTTTAACTAAAGCGAAACCAGACGTTCTTGAATAGATTATCATAATCACGATTATAAATATTTATAAATATATTCACACATCTCAAAGCCGCATAACAACCCACTTTGAAATATGAGATAACTCGCGCGAATAAAGCTTTATTCATAAAACTGCTAGCTTGCATCAAGCAGCCCATATAGGTTCGTACGATTTATCCGTGCATAAATCAGACACCGATTTTTGAAAAATCACACGGAGTTCTGGTGGTCGTGCAAGGTGGGGCGCATGCGTAAATCAGCTCCGCTATCCCCCGGCATCTATTTGATTGTGTAAGGGAGGTTTTCCTGATTTCAAATATATATAAAACCATGCAATCCACTTCTTTAACCAGGATTAAATGACCGCACAGCACCGCTGCATTTGAATTGAGCGTTGTAAGTACATTTTCCCGTAAACTTCTCGATTTTTGTGAAATCTTTGTAGAACAGGTCCCTGAATGGTTACCACCCGGTATAGTGGTTAATTTTGCAATAATATGGGGAGCTGCAAATCACTGACGAATTGTGATGTGGTGGGTTATGTATTTCAGTTTTTGTCGCATTCTGTCTACTATGTTACTTATTGCACGGAGACACGTTTTTCCTCTTTCCTGTCCAATGAAACAGGTGTTACCGTTCAGGTAACAGGCTTCTATTAATTCTCTATTAAGTCTTTTTCTGGGTTGTTTTTTGGGTATGCGGAAACTTATGAGATTTTATTATTATTATTATTATTATTATTATTTCTCGATCTGATCGATTTTAGGGTAAAGTCCTCGATTTGGTATCGCACGAGTCAGCAGGAAACTTATTCCTTAGATGTACGTAATGTACAGCGCTCTATATATAACGCTTTGAAAAATAAGACAATAAAACTCAGTTCAATTCGTTCCCACATTGATAACCTCCAAATCTCCATAATGATGACAAATAACAACATCAATATGTTTTGCATTACCGAAATTAATATCACTTTCTTGGCTCCCATAGTTGAAATTCCTTTTGAAGTCTAATCACCTGGGTTCTGAACAGTTGTAATGGATTATTCAACTAACCAATAAGTTTGCTGGTACATTGTAACACACAGTCTGCTGGTTAAAGTAGGAAACCCAGTAAAATTAATTGAAAATTTGGACCTCTTTTGAAGGATGATGGGCCTATTCATTTTTATATAAAAAGATAATGCTGAAATTTAATGAGCACTTTGTCAAATTCCTTTATCATTACACTAAATTCCAGGAATTGATGCCTAATATGTCCTTACAGTATGTTTGCCTGGTAATAGAGTGATTATGCTGTATTGAACAGTTGTCGGGTATCCTTTGCTGAAAGTGCAATGTCAAATGTGCAGTTCGGTTGGGGGGGTGGTTAGCTTGCTCACGTACTTCAAATCCCGAATTTCATAATTAAGGTTTTTCAAACAAAGTAGGCATTGCATTTTCTGATTAACATTATTAGGACTTGGGCATCCCAAGCATTTTTACCCTTGCCTGTTGCAGGGTGATGTAACTACGATTTATGTACACTGACTAGATGTAATGTGTTAGTGTACACGTGTATCCCGGTTCTGTATCTGTGTTCGAATATTTTTGTGGAAAAGTTTTGCCATCTTGAATTTTTTGTGGTTTTGTTATAGATCATTAGTCTAATCTTGTAAAATCGGAGGCCAATTTGAAGCCTCCAGAACTGTAGTGATACTCCACCACTGTTTATCCTCCTAAGATGGTTTCTTGCACTAGGTCGTTGTATAGCTTGTGGCAAGCCAAAGTCAGAATGAGTACATTGCATATCTTATGCAGTAAGTCTGTATATTACCTGACAAAGAACATACAGGAGAAGTGGGTTTGACCAAAGTTAGCTGATCTAGTTTCAGAAGTATTAGCAAGCATGTGTGCGTATTTCTAGCTGTCTGTGTATACTGTGTAGTGTCATGGATTACAGATGTGAGTTATGACATCGCTTCTTACATACAAGTCTGGTTGCCTGCATGTGCATCTTTGGTATTTGTGAGTGGGGGCATTGGAATAAGGGGGAAATTGTATCCCCCGATATTAATTTGGTTTCATTCATGTCCTCCCTCCCAACAACAAAAATAGACCTTTAAATGATCAAATCGTGTCCCCCTCGGTATCAAACTCTCTCCTCCATCATTGTTTCGAGTATAGGTCTTGCTACCATTGTGGGACCATCGTGGACAAATTTTGTAAAAATGTCCTCACACAGATGGCAATGGAGGTGTTTTTTAAGTAAAATAATATGCAAAAAGTATGTTTTACATCTTTTTTGGATCAGATTGGTTGCAGCAGTGTCGTCAGTCACATTAAAACAGTGATAGGACTGTGAATGCGTGTGGTTGCAGATGTGCAGGCTGCGATGAGGCGCCGCTTGTCTCACCAGGATGCGGGGGCCCTGCCGTCCTGCAGCAGCAGCCCCGAAACCTCGCCCTGCAGCTGCGCATTGCACCCCCGATGCCTCTGCTGGAGCTGCTGCTGGTGAGTGACAGCAGGAAGTTTGAGGGGAGGGACAGATGACCAAGGACAGGTGGGCTGCTCCAGAAATGACAACGCGGTAAAGCAGTGGATACCAGTGCACTGGTCCCTGCTTTAACGGCGGCTTTGCCTCTTTCCCCCTGCTCATTGGCTAGTGATTTCCACTGAGAGTGTAGTATTCATTCCGAAGGGATCCTTGTAGGAAATGATTCGGATTGATGCTAGTATCTCTTTAAACAGCAACAGTTAATCAGAAATGCATTCTGAATAAAACACAGGCCATCCCAGGGAACAGTGAAAGGGAAGATGAACATCTTACATAAGATGAATATCTTACATTTCACATCAAATCAATGGCTTGTTTCATCTCCACATACAGAGTCTCAAGCGCGCTGTTTACTCAGACATACACAGAGCCCTTTCCATAAGCAGATGCTGCAGATTGAGTATACTATGAGGATAAAAGCCACAGATGGGGGATCACATTCAGACCAGAAATGTATAAAATTATGTAGAAATCTAAAACAATGACCATTTTATTTAAAGTAGTTTGTCTAGGCAGATGTTTTCATAATAATATTCTGTGCTTTGAATTCACAGCTGTGGCCTTTGGACACAGTTTACAGAGAAACCAGGGTCCTTTCGCTCAGTGCATGTAGACAAGGTTATCTCCACAACATCTGTCACCATGTGTCGGCCGAGGGCTCGGGAGTCCTCCCTTCTATCCATTTTCTGTACCTGCTTGTCCAGTAAAGGGTCACGGTGAGCCTGATCCCCTTCCCAGGAAGCACAGGGCACGAGGCAGAGATACTGGGTGCACCGCTGGGCACACACTCACACTTTCACACACTAAGTACAATTCAGAAACATCAATCCGTCTGACTGCATACGGGAGGAAACCAGCACAACAGAGGGACACGGGCAGGATTCCAGCCCCCAGTGAACCAGTCATTCCACCATCTGTGTGTCTATCGTGTGGCTTCACCAGTCTCTGACATTCCAGCTGTGGCTCCATGTGCACACAGGAGCTGACAGCTGTCCGCACATGTGTGTGTATCTGCTAGTCTAACATCAAGGAGCCGGGACCAGGCCTGCAGCAGGAGAGACTCCAACCTGTCCTCTCTGGGAAGCCTGCAGAGGACTGATGAGAGGTAAAAATACATGCTCACATGTCGGGTATACCATCCTTATGGGAACCGCTCATTCACTTCTATGGGAAAAATGCTAACGCTAACTATGACAACTTTAACCCCTACCCAACCCTAACCATAACCATAAGTAACCAAACAAAATACAAGAGTTTTTCCATTTTTAGTTTTTTTCACCTGTCCAACCAGCAGTCCAACCCATTTTGTTTCAACCAACCAGTTGAGTATGAAGAGTCACAGTCATAAACCACTCAACTGGTTGGTTGAGACAAGATCTTGGCCTGGATTTTTACTTTCTGGACATGAAAAGTCCACCTCTGACATTTTCACTTGACCCACTTCTTCTTGGATTGTGCCCACAGAGAGCTGGGGGTCACATTTGACATTGCAGCCCTAAAGGCGGTAATTCTTCTCAATGCTAGTTTAAACAGTACAATCCATATTGGGTTGCTGGACTAAGCATGTGACTATTTGTGTGTGCATCAGTGGCAGGCTGAGCTTGACTGAGGTGTCCTCCTGGGCCCTGTCCTTCACCGCGCTCATGGAGAGTCCTGCAGGCTGCCGTGTCTTCATGGAGTTCCTGTGCTCTGAGCACAGTGACGAGAACATGCTCTTCTGGCAAGCGTGTGAGAGCCTGAAGACCGAAACCCGGCGGACAGCCATTGGAGAGAGGGCTAAGCAGATCTACCTGGATTACATCTCTATCCTCTCACCCAAGGAGGTGAAGTCCAACTTCTGGATTCCTAAACCATTTGCATTTCACTGTTTTATCCCTTTTATATTTCAGTCATTATCTTGAGTGACACAAGAAGTAGGGAAAAATATGCTTCATTATTCATCAATATGGTTGCTCAGTTGTGTATACACAGCATGGAAGTTCTGTATTTGATGTCATAATCACTGATCTATGACAAAAACAGAATGGCATCTCCATAATGAATTTTAACTGGAGCAAAACGTAGCACAGTTGACCATTTGGTAATCAAAGAACTTAATAACATTTAGAATCATTGGATATGTCGTTGCATTGATCCACAGGTCAGTATTGACGCCACAGTGCGGGAGACCATCAACAGTAACATGGCGGCACCTACAGTTCACATCTTTGATGACGCCCAGGCTCAGATTTATGCCCTGATGCACCGTGACTCCTACCCCAGGTTCCTTAACTCCTTACTCTACCAGTCCTTGCTGCAAAGCCTGGGATCTGTAAGTCCAACTTCCAACACTTAGGGGTCAACAGTCGCTGCAATCCCTGACAGCCAGCTGGTAGACCAGCCTCTGCTTGGGGCAGATGAAACTGACACTGATACTTGGTCAGGCACAGGTCTTCTTATCGAGCACACTGCAGGAGAAATCCGTACAACTTAAGGGTTTATTTACCCTTGATCCATTTGTATTAGGATAAGTCTGCCAGACTTCAGATCTGAAAGGACTTTCCAAAGCCTTCAAAGAAGGCTATCTGAAAGAGAGGTTTAATTCAGTTGGTTAGCTTACAAAGAACATACAGCTGGTGCAGCACTTTACAAGGATGTTTTTGGAGAGAATGCTGGGAAATGACCCATGCACCTTTTATGTGCCCAGGCTTTGCAGAACTATGAGTTCACATTTGTGCAAGAGGCAAATGGAATCAGATGTACCAAGAATGACAGAGATGACTCTACGTAGTCTCCCTTATCTCTGACTTGTGGAATTCTAACAATTAATTTTAAAGCCATCTGTGTCACAAGTGTCTTAAGTCACTGCACAATGTTTAATACTTGCCCAGTGATTGATTTGGTGTGGAAGGATGCTTTGAGGGTTACCCCCCACCAATGTACCTCTTGGTGTTGAAGGCTAATGTGGGCGGGTCTTCATTGCTGTAATTTTTCTTTGTGAAAAATTGTTCACAATTGTTCATTGTGAAAGTGGCTTCAGTAGGGGACCTCAGCAGAAAGGTGTGATAGAAATGCTGTTGAATTTGTAATGTCGATATAAAGAAGCTTTTGTCTGGGTTCTATGTTTTTTTTTGTGGTGTAAATGTATGAGGTCTTTATAAATGCTGGGACACCCTATCAGGATTTCTAGTTGTTATTTGGAATTGCTCTGAAAGAGAAAGGAATGTAACATTCTGGAATGACGTGCCTGGGTTCTGTGGACGACTAGCTGCTTTTTTGAACACATTGTTTCACTTGTCGTGCTTATTGCTGGCATCTTAGACTGACTGGAAAATAACAGACTGCATGAGAACTCTGTGTTTCTAACAGCGTGCTCCATACCATGAAATAAAAGAGCTTGATTTCCTGCTAGAATATGCTGTGTACCATTACCCACACAGACATGCACACGCTATAGATTACATAATGCGTGTATTTTTGGACATCCGTAATTTCAAAGGTGCTACCAATTGTGTTATTAAAACAACTTTGCTGCCTAAATATTTTTATCAAAAATAGTGGATGCAGTATTATTCAGAAATATATCAAGTTTCACGGTGATCTGTACTTCAGCTGGGCATTTGGGTGGTGCCTGCGAAACTGACATACAGTTTACATACACAATAACAGGTTAGAGCATAGTTCAAATTTCACTTTCCCTGAATGACCTAACAATTGAAGATGATACATGTGTCTAGGACAGTGCTTTTCAACCTGGTCCTCGGAGACCCCCGACAGTTCACGTTTTAGCAAAAATGTGGACTGTCTGGCAGAGAGCTGGAAGGGAGCAAAAACATGGACCGTCTGGGGGGTCCCCAAGGACCGGGTTGAGAAACAGTGGTCTAGGCTGTTATTACTGACGATGATAGTGTTAAGTAAACAAAGTTCACAAAAAAATATCCAAAAAGATCAAATATGGTGCCTGAGCAGTGTGCAGATACACTGTTGAATTACTAGAGAAAACATACAATGTGGGTTGTTTATTGATTAAACATGCTAAAAGTTCTCTAAAGGATTTAGCACAAAGTTAAACTGAAACATGCACTAATAGAAAAGGCATGGAGGCCCGGTGGTTTGTACTGGAGCCTCACACAGCTGGGGGTGTGGGTTTGGGCAAAGGTGGAGATTTCAGGTGCAGAGAGTACAAATCCAGACCATAATTTTGTTTCAACCAACCGGAGTCAGTCACACTTCTGCCTCCCACTACCCAAAATCATGTGGTTACGCAGGTGAATTGATGCCCATAAATACTGCTTAAGGTGTGAGCATGTGCCCAGCAGTGGACCAGTATCTCTGCCTCATGCCCCGTGCTTCCTAGGAAGAGCCCCAGGGTTACTGTGACCCTGTACTGGACAAGCGGGTACAGAAAATGGATAGAAGGGAGGACTTCCGAGCCCTCTGCTCACACATGGTGACAGATGTTGTGTAGAGAACCTTGAGCTACGTGCATTGAGCCAAAGGACCCTGGATTCTCTGTAAACTGTGTCTGAAGTTATGTCTAAAATCTAAAGGCCACAGCTGTGAATTCAAGGCACAGAATCTTGTTTCTGCTGCACTGTTATGAAAACATCTGGACAGATTACCTTAAATAAAATGGTCTTTATTTGTTTCAGTTTTATACAAAATTTTATACATTTCTGCTCTGATTATGATCCCCCCCATTAAGGCATCTCTCTCGCACTGTGCTCACAATGCGGCATCCGTCCATCAGAATGGCTAAGTGCGTGTGAAGCCGAACCAGGCCTTTCCAAAGCCTTTGGGAAAATACGATCTTTGAAGGCGTAGTATTTGAACGTTTTTCTTTTTATATCCATTATCCATTATTATAGACATTATTAAACAAACAACTTTTAGGATGATGACATTTACAATGATATGAAAAGTGTTTTTCTTTCAACATTTGCAGTAACATATCGATTCACTCAACTTTACAATCATTGGACTAAAAATATTACCAAAAATACTCCAGAAATGGAATTGAAAGGTATTACCCAGTAAATTACATGCAGTGATCATAGAAATCTTTCATAGCCAGGTATAAATCCAAGTTATGATTAACTACATCTTGTAAAATCATGCTGTACTACATTTTTGCTATCCCCGATAGAAACAAATGTCCAGTGATTGTTATTTCTGTGATCAGACTGAAGGCTTGATTTTCATCTTGTGGGTTTCTCATTAGCAAAACTGGGGGGGGGGAAAGCACAACATTAACTGAGTGAAACATAAAAGAACCTATGTTGAAATCACAAAGGGCAAACGATAACTCTGAAACCAAGCAAAATGAGCCGGGCCTAACAGAACGGTGCCAATTTCGTGTGTGACTCCAAGAAAAGCACAAGATACATTGTGACAAAATCTACTCGGATCCTAAACTGTAATAATCTCTGAAGGCGACCTTACCTTCCAACGGTTCCCACACTCGTTGCACAACACAAAGGTAGTCATTGGCTCGTCAGCACTGCGAGTCTGCACCTGTAAAGGCACAGAGAGCAGCGCGGGCTGAGCGGTGACGTCCCCCTCCAAGGATGGGACACAAGGTAACGGGCACCTTTAAACAATCAACGTCTTCAAATGGCAGTTAAGCTAGACAGTAAGTGCTCATTCAATGATAAACTAAGAGATTACGTAAAGCTGAAACTGAGGTGTTGGTATGGTTAATACTAATAACACATAACTATAAAAACTAAATGTAACTCAATAAAATAACCGTGTGGCTCTGCAGGTTAGGATTCCACCCCTGTGATTAAAAGGCTGTTGGTTCAAATCCCTGGGCTGGCAGAGTGAAGTGACTATTGGACCCTTGAGAAAGGCCCTTAACCCCAACTACTCCAGGGACTGGCTGAACCCGTGTTCTCAATTGACCATCACTTAAAAAGCATCTGACAAATATATAAGTAACATAAGGCTAAGTGACTGACTGCTGGAGTAGGGGGGTGTGTAGTGTCATCAGGCCTCCTTAGACTCTCTGCAGGCTCTATGAAAGCCCAGTTGACCTCAGTTAAAAGCCCCCCACCTGGTTGTATGTGCAGTTCTTCTTCTTGCACTTGCCACACTGCAGCAGGTCAGTGGTGGTGCCCCCAGTCTTGGCCATCTGATGCTCCCGGATAGCCTCCTGCGTCATGGTGTTCCTCAGCTGCTTCAGCTCATCGCTGGCCATCTCCTGAGCAGATGGTCGTGATGTTTTCAACAGGGCTACACCCACCGGCGGCAAACTGAAGATTGTTACCCTTGCTCATAGATAGCAGGTGTATGTGAAGGTCAGTGGCGGCTCCTGGTCAAAATTTTTGGTGAAACAAACCACCCTCCATCCCCGGTGCGCGCCACAAAACAAACTCCGCCCCTCGCCTTGCACCCCGGACAGCTTGATTGTCACTCATGAGGCTTTACAGACAGTGAGGTTATATGTACGAGACACAGGATTACATTGACTACATTTTTATATTACTGTACACACACACACTTAAGCAAGACCTGTTTAGGCAAAAGCCCCCTCCCCAATTCAAGGTACAGGCCATGATACGAGGTTATATAAGGACGTTACTATATTATGGGATTTGTTTTGGTTGTTTTTGTTCTTTGTTCTTTTTTGGATGCTTGCATACTTTTGTTAAACATGATGCTGACAAAGCATTACAACAATCACAAGGACACACACATCAACCCTAATATTACAAAACAATACAGAGCCTATACTATTATTACAGAAAAAGATCCACCATACCATTTTCTTTTGCTGCCTCACACCTTCTTTCTCCTGCTCTACCCTCAGTGTTAACTCACTACAAAATGTGTAGATAATATGTATACTATTGTACATATCTTACAAGCAAGTAATAGTAATGTTTATTTCACCAATACATAATTAACAATATTGCTAAATCCCAAGAAAACACGTCTAACCTGTGTCACACTGTGCAGACATCTCGAATTGAAAATCTCACTCCAGCCAGCTGGCCGAAGTTGGCAACCCTGCGTTTTATTTGAAATGAAAAGTAAAATGCGCTGTTTTCGCCTGAAACGGCTTGTAATTCCGTTTGCGTTGTTACTCCGACAAATATAAAACAAATGGCAAAAAGCTTGAAAAATGAAGATTTCATAAACGAAATGTAATGCGTTTTGTTATTTATGAAGCTTTCAAGCTGCCCTCACACTCAAGGTCAGGTGCTCAGTACATGATTGGCAGTGATTGGCCACAGTGTTGTGTCAGTCATATTGAAGAGGACAGCTACCCTATCACAGTAGGCAGTCACTTGTTTCACGGGTGGGACTTATTTGCCATAAGAGTCCATTGAACCTGGAAAATCCACCAGCCGCCGTGGTATGAGATGATTTACATTGAAACTAATGGGGGAAAATATCAATCGGGGTGAAGCTTGTTTCACTGAAATTCTCTGTTTCACCATGGTTGGGGGTGGCGCTGTTTCACGTTTCTGACCAGAGCCGTATACCGTTGAGGAGCTAAAATTAGAAGATGCACCTTATTTTTATGAGCATTTTGTGGTTTCACACCAATAAAAAGTGATTGTCATGAAGATTATTTTTCCTTGGTGATACATTGTTGCACCTGTAGTCTTATAGAAGCCACCACTGGTGAAGGTCTGCCTGGTCTTCCAAAACTAATTTTTTAAAAACATGATCTTTGAATGACCAAGATCGTCATAACCTGCCATTTCACCTGCTTATCCTCGCTGCTATCAGTATGAATCCAACGTGCTCAAACTGTTATTCCCTGCAATAAGCAAACACTACTGAATATCCGTGTTTCCTTAATTGATTCCTGTGCAGGGAAATCATGGAATGTGTTATTGGATGCTCCACTGCTATCCAGGTACGCTCCAGGTACACATCATGTCCAGGGATACTGACACCGGAGAAGATGAGCTGACAGGTGAAGCAGGCATGCTCACGCTCCACCATTGCTTGGGACACCCCCTGTTTTCTTGCCTGCATGATGTCTTGTTCAGGCGGCATTCCTTAGTCTCTCGCCACCCCCTGGAGGTGAAATACTCTTCTCTATGACCTATCGCCCAATTCTGGCCCACAGACACTCTCCCATTGGCTCCTGGTGAGAATCTCGATTCACCAGGGCAGGTCTGATCGTTGATGCCTCCACTCTCATCTATAAAAGGTATTGTGCATACTGATCATATTAATCTGCTGAAGATGGTGCTAATAAGCAGGCAGTGGTGGCTTAATGGTTAGGAACGTGCACTTGTAATTGAAAGATTGCAGGTTCGAATCCCCGACCAGAAAGGCACCACTGAGGTACCCCGAGCAAGGTACTGCTCCCCGGGCACTGAATTAGCTGCCCCCTGCTATGTCACATATGGGTTAAACGCAGAGAACACATTTCGTTGTTGTGTGCTGTGGTGTCTCAACTAAATTCTAAATAAATGTGAGGTAGTGTTTTACCCAGCATGACTTTCTCACCTCATGCACTTTAGACTTTTTACTGGTAACTTAGACCTGCCTAAGACCTGGTTATTCAGACCCATTTGTTGAACTGTGCCCACCAGATGCTGTCTCTGTTTAATACCCCTAGACTCTCTGGGTGTGGCGGGGGCTGGCAGAGGTTTTTAAGAAGCAGGTTTCTTATTGCCATCTGACTTTAGGCTGTTTTTGCAGTTTTGAAGTACAGCTAATTACAGTGGAATCTGTTAATCCTGTACTGCTGCCTTTCATATACCACCCACCTAATCCAAATGCACACTTCATAGCACAATTTTACGGTTTCCTGTGGCTGATTATGCCAAGATCTTTTAGTCCCAGAATCCTTATTCTTGATTTCAGTATTCATACTTGCGGTCCTTCCAAACCTCTTGTTAGCAGATTTATAAATCTGATTGAATCATCTAACCTGACCCGGCATAATAGTGGCCCCACTCCTGAACAAGTTCACGCTCAGGACCCAGTACTGTCACCGGGGTCACATGATTCAAAACATGGAAATTATAGATCCCTGTCTCTCAGATCATACCTTTAATGTCTTTGAAATTTCCCTCCCTGTTATCCAGTCAGTAACTGTCTTTCCTATTTTCTGCTGTTGCAGTCTTAACCCTTTCACTGGTACTATGTTCCCAACCGCTTTAACTGCGGCTGCACAGCAAACAACCCTCCAGCCCATCTTGATATTCAGGACTGTACCTCCCGTTTGAACACCACCTGTTCCTTCATACTTAACACTGGGCTGCTTAAAGTGGAAAAAGCTTAAACTGACAGCCTTGGCTTAAAACACTGAGTCTAGAGCAGTTGAGTGTAAATGGAAGCAGGGGAAGCTTCAGATTTCACTTGAAATTTTACCAGATAAGGTATCCAGATATCAACACTATTAAAACAGCAAGAATAAAATACAGCTCTCATCTCCAAAAGCCATCATAATCCAGAAGTCTGTCTTCTTCACAGTCAACTCTCTCATTTGCCCTCATTTAAATATCACTTTTTAAAATTCTTCATAAACAGAGCAAAAAGCACAAAAGCACATTTATCTCCCCTCTGAAAGACCTGTCTGTGCTACGGTCTATGGCTGGTGCGACAATAAAGCCCCACTTGACCTGAACATTAAACCGGGCTATGTTCAGGATAGCCATGCATTTATTCTGATTTCACTTTCTCATATTCATCTACTAATCTTAATATCACCTTTTCTTAGTTTAATCTCTGCAAAGATTTTACAGCTTATTATGATGTTAATTCCTTATGTCAGTCCAAAATAACAACATTCATGTTTTAAAATGTTAAAATACTCAGTTTTTTTGCTAACCAACAAGTTAAGGGACAGTAAAACAGCCAGGTTTTGTTTAAATGCATCTCAACACCGAAGGATAAGCGCCTGAAAGCTGTATGTCATGTTTCTGTTGCCCAGATCTGTTCTTTCAACCTCGTCTCATTAGCCTCTCTTATTAAGATTGTTTCTGGTACAGAGTCTACCGCCTGTACCCTCGACATTATTCCTACTTCTCTCTTAAAAGAAGCCATTGACATAATTGGTCACAGCAATCTCTCACTCGTAAACAGCTCTCCGGAAACTGGTGTTGTACCATCATACTGCAAACATGATATGATAAGCCTCTCTTTAAAAAGCCCAACCTTGATCCAGCATCTCTCAGCAGTTATAGTCACATCTCAAAATGACCAATTCTATCAAATATTCTAGAAGAAATAATTCTGCCTGTTCTACTGTGTGTGTGTGTGTGTGTGTGCGTGCGTGCGTGCATACATATATTAACAGTCTGACATGTCCCCTTCGGTCAGTGCTCCTTAACATCTTATGTTTCTTTTCTATCTGTATTTAAGTGATTTTCTCTTCTTTTATATCCCCCAATCTTTATTTATAATAATAATAATAATAATAAATTTCCCTTTTTCCTGTCTTTTGGTGATTCTGTACAGCACTTTGGTCAACAAAAGTTATTTTAAAATGTGCCTTACAAATAAATTTGACAGATCTTTGCCTTATCCAACAGGCGGTTTAGACACACCTATTCAGCCAACTGATTGTCTTCTGACTTCAGGGGAAAGTCATTCAATGTGAACAACTGAGCCACCTTGCTGCTCATTAAGTTCCTCAATTGCTTCAGTGAACCTATCCGACTTGTTAAACAGGTTTTCATTTTCAACTGAAGTACATAGAAACAGGAAATTGTAGCAGTGTGGCACACTCCCCAAAACACAGTGTGAAGAATAGATAAGGCGTACCTCCGCGGTCATACTGGCAATGCGGCTGAGCTCAATGGCCCCCGCCAGGACGTTCTTGCGAAGGTCAGGGTTCTTGGGGTCCTTGAGGTTGCTGATACGACTGCGCACACGATTCTTATACTTCATGTCTGTGGCTTTAATCTCCTGGTAGATGTGTGTGGACGGGTAGAAAAAGCTGAGCGCTAAGGGACTCTACACTTATATAATGGAAAACTTTGCATCTGCAAAACTTAAATCTATCACCTTTTCTTAGAAGTAGATTTGCTTTGATTATACAAATGGCCAACTGCATAAAATCTAAGACAACAACACATCAAGCACTTTATACTGATTTTTAAAATGATCTGTGCTTTGTAATATCTCTGATGGATCAAAATCAAAATTTTGCACTTGCGTAACAAACATTTTTCCAGTAACACTATCACAGTTTTAACTTCCTTCATTCCATCCATCCAACCATCTTCTGCTACTCATCCGGTTCCATGTCGCGGGGGCATCAGTCCAAGCAAAGATACCCAGCACTCCTTCTCCTCAGCCGGGATAGCGAGGCGTTCCCAGGCCAGCCAATAGATATAATCTCATCAGTGTGTCCTGGGTTTGTCCTGGGGTCTCCTCCCAGTTAGACATGCCCGAAGCACCTCCTCAGGAAGGTGTCCAGGAGGCATCCTCACCAGATGCCTGAACCACCTCAACTAGCTCCTTTCAATGTGGAGGAGCAACGGCTCCCTCCCAAATGTCTGAGCTCCTTACCCCGTGTCTAAGGCTGAGCCCATACAGCCTTGCAGCTTGAATCCACAATCTAGTTCTTTTGGTCACTGCTCAAAACCTTTGATCATGGGTGAGAGTAGGAACATAAATCAACCAGTAAATAGAAAGCTTTGCCTTCCAACTCAGTTCACTCTTCACCACCACTGACTGCTACACTGACTTCTAATTCTGCACCGTTCCACCTCTAAATCTCCAGTTCCATGTCTGCCTCATTCTTTAACAAAACCCTGAGATAGTTAATGGCCTGTAACACCCTCCACATGACCCCCGAAGGGCATGGTCGTAGGTCGTAAGCTTTTGTGAAGGCCACAAAATACAAGTAGATGGGCTGGGCAAACTCTCATGAATACTCCTTGTGAAAGTAAAGAGCTGGTCCAGTGTTGTACCACCAGGATGAAAACCGCATTGCTCCTCCAAGGTTCAACCAATGGACGGACCCTCATCTCCAGAACCCTGGCACAGACCTTCCCAGGGAGGCTGATGAGTGTGATGCCTCTGAAGCTGAAACACACCCTCCACTGGCCCTTCCAAAAGACTGGGACCACCACCCTAGTCTGCCAATCCAGAGGCACTGTCCCCAATCTCCATGCAATGTTGAAGAGGGGTGTCAATGAAGACACAACAAGAACATCCACCCCCAGAGCCTTACCACTGAGGAATTTGTTTAACCATCTAAGTGACCTCAGCCATAATGATGTACAAGTCCTCTAACTCAACTTCTTCCAAGGATGGTGTGTAAGTGGGACTCAGAAAGTCCTCTAAGTGATCCAACTATATCTCCAGTTGGGTCAACAGCACACCACCCCTGCTGTAAACTGGCAGTGCTTCACCCCACTTGGCCTGTCAGCTGCCCCTGGGCTCCCACAAGCTAACCAAGCTCAGAAGGCCTCCTTCTTCAGCCTAAGCTCTCCTTTTACCACTGGTCTCCACCACCGGGTTCTGGGGTTCCCACTGTGACCGGCACCAACAAGCTTATGGCCACAGCCCTGCACAGCCACCTCAGCAAGTGAGGCACAGAATATGACCCATTCAGGCTCAATGTTTCCAGCCCCCCTTGGGGCTACTACTACAAAAGTAGTTCTGCTGGAGATATGAGTCGAAGATCTCCCGGACAGGGACCTATGCCAAATGCTCCCAGCACTCCCACTATATGTGTGGGTCTACCAGGTCTGTCACTATACGTGTGGGTCTACCAGGTCTGTCACTATATGTGTGGGTCTACCGGGTCTGTCACTATATGTGTGGATGTTCCAGGTCTGTCATTATATGTGTGGATGTTCCAGGTCTGTCACTGTATGTTTGGGTCTACTCAGGTTCAGATTGGGAAGGCCGTTCTCCCCAATCACACCCCTTTGGGTTTCACTATCATTACCCATGTGAGCATTATAGTCCCCCATGTAGAACTCCGGAGTTCCCAGAGGGGGCACCTTATTGCATTCCACACAAAGTCTCCAAGAATGCTGGATACTCTGAACTATTGCTCAATGCATAGGTACAGACCACTACCAGTAGACCCACACCAGTCCATTGCCTCTCAACCAGAGCAACTCCAGAGTGGATTAGAGACCAGCTGTTCTCTAGAAGTTTGGTTCCATGGTGTCCATTGAAGTGAGCCTGACTATATCTAGTTGGTATCTCTCTACCTTCTGCACTAGCTCAGGCTCCTTTCCCACCAGATACGATACATTCCATGTCCCAGGAGCCAGATTTGGTATACAGGGATCAGTCTGCTGAGGCCCCTACTTTCAACTGCAACCTGATCAACAATGCACTGACCCCTACATCCCCCCTGCAGGTGCTGGGCCCATATAGCTCTTTCGGGACCTATCTATGGGTAGAGGTCCAAACACACCAGGCACTCGTCTTTATCCTCCCCCCCACAGGTCTGGTCCAGGGTGAGGCCTCAATTTCCTCAATTCAGGGTGAGGTTACATGATTGTGCAATGTGAACTCTATACAGACCACTGGGGATAAAGGAAGAGCCTTCTTGGAGAAACACAGCAGCTCAGTCAAAGGATATGATATTCGATTTCTGCGGCCATGGAGTTGCAGTTGATTCCAAAATCCTTGTAGTCATCTGGGAAGAAAGGGGGCACATTTTGGCTTGTGGCTGCCATACAAGTAACAGATGTGAGTATTTCTACTCTAAAGAGTGCTGCCGTGCACCATCAGAGTATCCTGTAGTGAAAAGCACTAAGACAGTGGAGAACATCCCTATATTCATGGCTGGTATGAAAAAGTGGCTTAAGAAAAGATCAGAGAATAAAGCACTATAAACTGTAACAAGACGATGTATAACGACATGTTAATCTCTTTTAAAACACAACAGCATGGTTCTGCACCCACCATCGGTGCGCAGCACGGCAGCCAGCATCTCGATGCATTTGTCACGAACCGAGTCCCCGGTCAGCAAGTGAGGGGGCAGTGGGCCACCCGTGGGACTGAAGGAAGGTGACACGGGGCTGGTCGGCGAGGTGGGTGTCTTCGGCGTCTCTGGTTTGACCTTACTGTTACTCCTGCAAACAGACACCACAGGGACTCTATCAACCATCTGCTGGATGCTGAGGATGATGGGATGGAATGCAGACAATATCCTACAAACAGCGATGATACTCTGACTTAGGACTTGAAGTGAAGGCCTTTGCCTATGTAAATGCATCGTGAAGGACATTCACGCATTACTCCTACAATTCTCTGGTATAGTGCTCCAGTCTTTCTTTATAGCAATATTAAGCTTCTTGAAAATGGTTCTTTGCTTTGTGCTGTTTTTTCATTTTAATTCATTCCAACAATATTCGATCAAGTTCAGTTTGGGGCACTATACTGTCTACAAAAGTTTAGAGTCCATCTACAAACCGGGACTCAAACTGGGAGTCTATGCAATTTATAATGTGCATAATCACTTGGCTAGCATTAGACATACACGCTGACACAGAAGACTACTCAGAGGAGCCCAGAAACACCAGCGGGAATGCAAACAGTGCACACATACAACCCATAGAGCCACTGCATCACCTGTTGCTGTGATCAGGTCAAATAAAAAAATTGTAGCAGAAAACATGCATAATATCACAAACAGGAATGCCCCCGATATACATACGCTCCTCTACCTGCGAACGAGGTACGTTCCAAACGGCCGTTCGCAACTTGAAATGTTCATAAGTCGTTATTCACCATCATTTTAAGGGCATACGCAAGTACAAAGAAC
>JAODLD010000144.1:26233644-26260259 GCA_026781065.1 Mormyrops boulengeri | reverse complement strand
CGCCCCCCCTCCTCCCTCCTCTGGCCGGGGGCGCGCGGCGGCGGGGGCCCCCCCCCCCCGCCCCCCCGCGCCCCCCCCCCCCCCCCAGGGGGTAGCAAAGATAAAATAGAGGTTGGTTTGTTGGGTACAGATATCAACAAGTGTGAGGTACGGGCTACAGTCAGAACAGTACCAAGTCTTTAGTTTAAGTGGCTTATCTTCTATTTAAACAACCCCTCAAACACTGCAATTCCCACTGCGGTCCCATGACTGCCAGGGGTGCATTTCCCAAAGTTTCAGGCTTGATAGAGCATCATTAGGGCATAAGAGTACTTCCAGTTTGTCATGCATTGTAACTTCCTAAAATAAGGCTGATGTATTATGCATAATGACATTACAGCCAAGCAGCACGCTGAATGACATCACGGTGCAGACAGCAAGGCCGAACCCTGACCTCTCTTTCTTCGCTTCTATGGCCGGGGGCTTGGAAGGCAGTATGGAAAGGGGATTATCAGCAGGAGTAGAAAGAGTGCCAAGATCAGGCTCATCTTTCCTGAATTAAAAGACAATATTCTGTGAAAATCCCTACTTTAAAATGACGAGTGTCAACCATTCAAAGCCTAGGAACACTAAAGCGCCTCACCTCTCCTGCTTTTTCTGGGGTTCGTTTGTACGCTTGTCTTTCTTGACGACTTCCCCCGAGTGCTTCTCCTTTCTGTGTTCAAATGCATGCTTCTTCTCAGAGTTTAAGTTTGCTTTCGCCTCTACCAAACGCTTCCTGTGACTTACAAACAAATGGGACTTGACAAGCCATATCCCCAATGCAGCCTTTCACGGGGCAGCGAACTGATGTCACAGTCCTGGAATTCCTATGGTTCATCAACTTTCACTTTCTGTTTGTGCATGTTTACAACAGCCATCCATCCAGCCATCTTCTAATCATTTATCCTGGTCGAGGTCGCGGGCAACCTGGAGCCTATCCCAGGTAGCATAGGACACAAGGCTGGGATATACCCAGACAGGATGCCAATATGTTTACAACATGCATTATACAAATGCACTTGTACTTCTTGACTTGCGCTGAGCCTGACTAGTTCCCTACCTCGATTCCGTTACAGATGAACGCCTCCCTGCTTGCCCCTCATTGTCGCCTGCCGTGGTTTTTTTGGTGTCTGTCCTGTTGTTCTTCTCCTTCGGCTTCTCCGCCGTCTGAGATTGAGCTGTTTCTAGAAGGCAAATGGAATTCCAGAATCGACATGACTCAAAGCAATTCCACGTCTTACTTCAACTGTGACAGGCTAGGAATAAAGTCACAATCAAGTTAGGAAAGATTACAAGATGGAGTTTATTCTAGAACGAGGTAATATAATCAGCTGAGGTATTACCCAGAAGTCTTTTCCAGTTCTTGATAAGAATTTTCGCCAGGGTGACAACCTCCTCATCTGTGCAGTGCTTCCTAATGCCATTCACAGACATGCCAATCCGCGTGTCCTGGACCAGAACCAGACAAGGACAGCAAAGTCCTTATAAGAAGTTATATATTTACAAATATATGAAATGTGCTCTTCCCGTTCTATTCAGCACCCAATACGTTTTTTTTTTTTTTTCCGGGACAATAAGGGGCAGCGAAGAGAACAAGCTGATCGAATTATATATGGTTTATGGTTGTAAAATGAACATGCATAGACACAGAGGCAACGCTTTACTTCTCTGGTGTTGCTATAGCAGAGCAATGTCTAATCAGGAACACGTTCCCCACAGAGAAATGGCTGGGAAGTATCGCTTAAAACATTCAGGCATAAAAGAATTTACTGAAAGTACTGCATAAACAGGTTTCATAAATGGTAAAAGAGAAATATACGGAACTTCCGGTAGGTTTAGAAGTTAAATACTATAAATAAATAAATAACAATAAAACGAAAATGTAATTAAAAGGCAATAAAATATTAACTGCAAAAACAATGAAATCCATAAAAGAACCGCAACTTGTACAAAACACGAAACAAATGATTTTGTTAAAAAAAATTTAAAAAATAAACACATTACCAAATATTACCCAAACTAAAAATAAATGAGAAAATTAGATGTACAAAAACACATGCTTGCCCCTGGGCACCGCCAGGGTGCTCTGTAAGGGGTATTTTACCTGAAGCAGCTTCAGTGTCATGTTGAAGCCCTTCAGTTCCTTGAGAAGGTCCAGAGCGCCCTCCTGCCCAGACAAACACCCAGAGACATAAGCATGGTGCATGCAGAGGACAGCAAAGAGGGGAAACACTCATACTGTTGCAGCACTGTTTTGCTTATTAATGTGTAATTCTGCACGCCACTTGTTTACATGGCTGAATTTTGGGCATTAGTACCACACATGACAACTGCAATTACTGTACTTCTGGTCCTATTCGGCGTTAGTCTAGTTAATAAAACACAACTTTCTTCTGTGAAATATACTTAACATGTGAAAAGCTGTTCAGGCTGTAAAGAATTTATTATTAATGTAGGTCTACTGCATGGAAATGTTGCATACAGTATAACACCAATAGGCCTGCTATTAAATGGCAGTACTGTATGGCAGGCAACCTTTCGCAAAACAGGAATATGATTTATTTCCGAAGCAACTCTGTAACTTCCTGTTAGATTCAAAGTTTAAATTTAAAGCAAAGTGGAATAAATTTATAAAATGTGTTATTATTGTTATTGTTGATGAATAAATCTAGTTAACAACTACAGTAACACGTTAAGTATGTGGAATATAATCTACAAAATACAAACTGAAAACATTTTAACTTTAACGTGTCCCGAAACAGCCATGAATGAAACTGCGATAGAGGTACCAGTGACTGTCATTTTAATGCAAGAAAACAGTACTTTGTGTACTGCACGAAAAATGAAAGGTCAAACAGTTATAGTGGGCAATTATTTAATTTCACACCCCTGTCCGTGGTGCCCTAGCGAGAAAATAAAAACGTAGTTATTGTGAAATGTTTAACACTACGGAAACCACATGCAGAGTACTCGGTTGGTAGTTTTACTTTCAATGAGCCGTAAAGGTTCCTGCGTATATTATGCGCATTACATACATGTTTTGCAACAATAAATGATCATTTTAAAAAGCAGACTCTTGAAATTTGGCCCTCTTCTCTTACTTTCTGGATACATACACGCAAAACTAACTGCGTGACAACGACCTCGCCACTGTTTACTTTGCAACACCATGCTCGACCTCCCACGGGAAAAACGAAACCATTACCAACCACAAGTTTTTCAAACGAAACATTCGATATATTTATTCTTCCATCGAGCTTTTTTCGTACGGCGTCAACTTTACAAGCAGTAGCTGCGATCAGCTCGTATGCAAGCAGATCTTATACTGCACAACATAATGCCAAACACCTGTCCACAGCATGCTACTCGCACAACTGCATTTGGCAGAACCGGCCTACAATTTTCAAAATTAAACTTTCACTTTGAATAAATGAACTAACCGACGCGAATGGCATTTCTCATCCCGAGTGCGAACTGTGTTGTTTACAAATATTTAGTGTGTTATTTCAAACTGTACGTCACATAATATACACACAGGGGGGAAAAAACACCGGAGAGGTTAAGCTGGCGCTGCACTTCTGTCAAAATAAATTTCTCACCGTGTTATTTCTAGACACCATCTTGTCCAGTTTTTTTGCAATGCGGATCAGGTCCTCCTCTCGCGTCATAATGATATCTGTGACATCCAGTAAACCTCGAGGTCCCTAATTTGGTTTCGTGAACAGTTCAATCAAAAAAATACAATGTATATAAAGTTTTTGTTCCCTCTTAAACTCAGGCGTCCGCACTGTCAGTTCAGGCGGGCCGGGGAGGCGTGTCCTCAGCTGCCGCGGGTTAAAGGGATCCTTTCACCATCTGGTGAAGCCCACAACACATGCGGCACCTAAATATAGCCGCACTGTAGCACAGGATTGAAAAATAAATCCCAATCGTTAGAAGCTGAGCTATACACACTGTTCGATCATAAATCCATTAAATGATCGTCCAGAGGTGCGCCATGCGGCATGTGCCTTAGCTAAAGGCCATCAGATTGCGCGTCAACTGTAATGTATGGCACGGCTGCGCTGGCGGTATACTGTATCTACACGGCCACCCTTTTCAGTTGAAGCCAGGCTTTTCTCCAAAGCTTCATCTGAAAGAATTAGTGCTCCTGGGACAGAGGGGCAGGCATTCACATGGAGCGCTACGTCCCCTGCGCCTCGCCTGCTGCGATAGGTCGTGGTGGATGGCAGCAGTGATAGGTCAGTGTATAAACACGGAAAGTTTTTAATAAAGCAAAATGTGTCCAGATTTTAATTGCATGTTTAGTTTGTGGTGTCGGTGGTCTAGTGGTTAGGAGGCTTGCCTCTGAACCGAGAAATCGCGGGTTGGAGTCCCACCTCTAGTACTACCATCACTGAGTCCCTGAGCAAGACCCTTAACCCCACCTTGCTCCAGGGGGACCGTCCCTGAATTTAGAAAAATGTGTGTCGCTCTGGACAAGAGCGTCCGCTAAATGCTGTAAATGTAATTTTCGGCCCATCGTCAGAGATGTTTTTCCGCTTTTGCTTTGTATTAGTACAATAATAGCAGTGTTGGGGAATAACGGAATACATGTACCGGCTTTACGTATTTAGAATACAAAATATGAGTAATTGTATTCCGTTACAGTTACCGTTTAAATAGGTGATAATTAGAATACAGTTACTTTGTTGAAATAAATGGATTACACGGCGGTCTTTTCCTGTTTCATATGTTAGGCTATCCCCTCTCTAATTTTGGTAATTCCACGCATTGCCCAAACAAAACACGCAACAAGAGGATCTCATTATCCGATCTGCGTGCCTACCCGATTTGCGCGCGCAGGCGTATTGAAAGACTAGCATGACGTAAAGTGTTCACGCATGCGTTAAACAGGCCGGGCAGCACCGTAAAGTGAGCGATGACGTATTCGTTCAATACGTATGTAATAACACACTCCGCAGGCGATTAACAAAAAAAATAAATATAGAGATTGCGGCGATGGGCGGACCGAGGCATCGCGGGAGCAAAGAGACACGGAGACTCGCTTAACGGGGAAATACGCTCTTTTATTACTAGTCCTTATAAAGACTACATCAGACACCCAACGAGCACCAAAAACCCACCCATATATACCGGGGAAACACAGGGTTGTCAGACGCTGAACGGTAAGACGCATACACGGTGGGGGATTTGGCCGCGAACACACAAGACACAGGTAAACACACGCGCAACAATAAGGAATGGAACCATTAAAAACAACAACAACACAACAAGGGCTAATTACAAACGCACGCGGGGCATGCTGGGACATGCGCCCAAGAGTATCTGGCTGCGTGTGATGACCATGTGATTTCTGGTACCGCCTCCATGGCGAGTTTGCATAATGTCATGTCCGGACTCACTTGTGGAGATCACGTGTTTCCGGCCCTCTACTGGAGATCCCCTGGTGGAGTTCTGCAGCCAGACCCTTCTCCCGGCGCTACAATATACTAAACATTTCGCTTTACGGCACGGATCGATCTCACTAGACGGATCGATTGTCTTGTGTTTAAAATTATATCTGGTGGCAAGGTTTAAAGTGCATTTTGTCATTGTCACATCAAGTTTGAATATCTGATTTGTATTGAAGGATCTTTAATAATTTGAAATTATTGGTGGAAGAATAATATTGACAGTAAATGCCAAAAATATATTTTTTAAATTTTTGAGAATTCTTTTATATATTGCCTTTTTTGTCCTAATCAGGAAAAGGGTCATTGAAAATGCTGTTTTTTTTCCATGTGCAAGGCTACTTTTTTATTTTAACTAAGTAATGTAATATGTTGGTGACCATAACAGTAAATACTTTTAAGTGGCATATTTTATGTTTGTCTAATACTCTTCCACTTTTCAGCTTTGTAAATAAAGAAGTGGTTAAGGAAAGACTGGGCTTTTTATTATCTTTAAGCAGGCAAAACATCTTATGTTAACATACCCAAGTCTTTGCTCCTCTACAGTAAATACATTGGAGATTTGGGCTTAACAGCCAATTGGTAGAGAAAAACAAACAAGAAATTGCAGGATGTGATTGCTACATTCACGTAGTTGTAAAAAGCATGACAATATATTAAGTAATCCAAAGTATTCAGAATACGTTGCTCACATTGAGTAATTTAATGGAATACGTTACAAACTACATTTTGAGGCATGTTTTCTGTAATCTGTAGTGGAATACATTTTAAAAGTAACCTTCCCAACACTGAGTAATAGTAATATAGAATAATAATTCTATAGTCATATATCTGGTTTATCATGTCAACCAGGTGCATCCGCATTTTCTTAAATTGCAGAGTAAGTTTGCCTACGATGGCTTGCTGATAACGTGTTCATCCTGAAAAAATGTTTTATAATTTCAGGTGACGATGGTACCACCCGACTCAACACTGACAACATCCCATCCAAGGTGTACTCGACCCCCTTGTGCCGCTCCGTGTTTTACTTTTTTCTTGGTTTATTTTGAATATTATACAGTAGGTACAAACAGCGTTGCTGATACTGTAGTCACAATCTGGAAACTTAATTTAGTGTTCAGCAAACTCGCCAGCAGGGGGCGCTAAAGGTCTAACAAACGTGCCTCTCACCACGTCATAGTTTTAGGAACCGACCCAAGGAGAATGGAATGGGAAAGAAAATATTCTCAGCTTTTTACTTGTCTGTGGGAATTGTCTCTGGAAATGAATTACTTCAAATAGTAAGTGAATGTGTATATATAAACACAATGAAAAGATGTAAACATGCAATTATATGGGTTTCTCTCCATTGTGGCCAACACTTGGTCAGCTTGGTGAGCATAAGCTTTGACCATTGCACACACAGGCTTAGTACTTTTTTAGTTTCTTGCATTATTTTGCATTGTGCCCTTGGTAGACTTTCCTGCTTTAACAAGTTGCAACAACCTTATTCTTCACTCCTCACACAACAATAGTAGCTGGAAGCAATGGAGTGCATGGATTAAAAGGTAAAAATAGCTTTTTTTCAGTTAGACACTTTTTAAGGATTTTCTTGTAGGTTTCACACATACATCAATGGATCTTTACCGTAACTACAGGCTCTGATGTTGCCTTTCAAAATATGTGCTACTATCAAATTTGGTATTTTTTCCCGAACAATTAATAATCCTGCACGACACCTTTAATACAGATCTATGTCTGTAGAGACTTTGATAGAAATTAGGAACAGGAATATCTGCAGCAGTACATTTTTTCTTTCATCTAGGAAATGCTACACAAATTATGTACTCCATCCTAAATTTGGATAACAAATCTTCATTTTTTTAAAGGGGGGAGTTTTACTTCACGAGTAAAACTAGGGTAGTGTGTTTGATAATGATTTTGTAAGGGAAGGTAGGAGAGAATATGGAGCAGTGAAGGTACAGTATGTAGGAGGTACCCTGCAGTAAAAAGACCCTTGAAGAACTAAAGTTATCAGGGAAATGGGAGAACTGCACGAAAACACATGTGGAATAAGGCAAAGGAGCAGAACAGGTAGAACTTAGTGGTGCAAATTCAGGATGGGGCATTGGGCAGGAAAAGAAAAAAATGAGTGTAAATTTTTAGAAAACGAGGACCGGTGCATTTTGCAAGAATGGTGAGCTGCCTCTGTCTGCAGATTTTTAACCAGGAGTTCAGGAGATCATACACGGCTTGACAGGAAGGTGAGCTTCCATGGCTACAGGAGATCATCCAAGTGTCGCTTAACTGGGAGGCAAGTTTCCATGGAAGGGTGGAGAGCAGCCTGCTACACTGAAGCGTGGTGTGATGGCCATACCAAACACTCAGCCAGCCTGACAGGGCATGGCGCTCACATGCTCAGCCCAACACAAAAATGTCCCTCCAACCTCCTCCATGCACAGCACTCGATTACTCAACATTGACAACTGCGGCCATTTTTCTGTCTCTTCTTTTCCTCAAAGCAAGCCTCAGAAATGGGCCAGTTTGCCTTTAGGTAAGACCGCTAGTCGGCCTGTGGAACTAAACAAATTAAATGAATTCCTCGACCTGGCAGCCTTGCTCACCTCTCTGCACCTCAGCCAGCTCTCTCGTCCATCCCTTCCAAAAAGCCCTTCTTATTAGGCCAACACATAAGGTTCTCAAACTCATGCCAGCTTGCCTTTCTCAAAATTAATAATTCAGCTGGCCTGGACAGTTGGACACTAAAAGTGGTGAGCATTACCAAAGAATGACTTCTGCTTTCCTAGATGAGCTGAGCGGTTTGTTTCTCTGCTTAATCCATTGGAGCTTTAACCAGCCTTTCTGGATGTAAACACTGCAGAAACATCATGCCTGCTACTCAGTTGGTAGTCAGCCTCAATGTCGATCTAAATTGAATGCATACATAGATATTCCTGCATTTATAAAATGCTGAATAAGACAAGGTTCCTAGTTTGGGAAGCTGGACTATCATTACCCACTTGGGGTAGGCCACATCAAGTCTCGTTTTCGTGCTGCTCCAAACAGTACCAGACAGATCTAAGTCATGCCCTTGTCTTCGGTTTAGCCATTGGAAACCTCAAAAACCCACAGAAGTACCATACTGAGAATGACCTTCTTAGGGACATCAAATAAAGATTCCAACTAAGAGCTGCCTAAATTCTAACCCATCAATGTTAGACCTTCCCAGCATGTTATACCTTGACTGTGGAGCTTTCACCAGACCAGGCTAAGATTGGCACTGCCTGGGTAATTACGGGGTCCATTTAAATGACATCACACAGGATAATTAATGACCTCATTCTGCTTTAATTTCTGGGGACTTGCCGAGATCGTCTGAAATGAAACAGCTAGAGACCTGAGAAGAGCTTCAGATGGTCTGTCTCTGCTGGTGGCTCAGTGTTTATCGCTCCTACACCCTGGAGCTAATGATGACAGAAATGAGTCTTGGCTACCTGCAGTGGCTGTCTGTTAACCTTGTGCAGTCCCTTACCCTTGTCTGTCTGCCCAGCCTCCATCAGCATGGCTCAGTTATCTGCGTGTCGGTGACGTTCATTTCAGCGAGTTGCTGTTACAGTGCCATGCTGCTCTCAGCTGCTCCTCAGCCTCGTCTCAGTCTCCTGTACTGCATGGTAGGAAGAACTAGAGACTCATCCTCTTGGGAGGAAGGGAAAGATACGCCTTCTTCTTCTGCTCTTAATTTTTTGCTCTTTTGATGCACGTTTGGCACCACTCCAGAGCACCGCACTACTAGCAATAAAGTTGATACTTGTCGTTGTTTCATTCCTGCTCCCTCCCCTCCCCCCCCAAAGCTCCAGCCACAATGGACTATTCCATTATGACCATCCCAAATGGACTCAGCCACAGGCCATATCCGAAGGGGGAAAAAGAAATATACAAAAAGCTAAGTAACTTCTCAATAATGTCATTCTATAGGACATACAGTACAGCTTGTTCCTGTAGGGCAGCTTTACGAAAAAAAAAACTAACTGAAAATGAGCATCTACGGCTTTATTACTGCTTACCTAAAAGAGTTAATTACATATTGGCACAAACGCATGTGGAATCATTTCTGTAGCATGTCTCGGTGGTTTTTCGCAAACTGCCTATTTTATCTTTTGCATTCACTTCATTTGCGTACTCGCCCCTGGTCCACATTCTGACCACTGCTGGACGTTTAGTATAGAAGCAGCCTCATTGACTGTTGACAAGACCTTCCTGGTGTGGTAGGAAAATAAAATATCCCTAACGGTTCTCAACTTTGTTCCCAAACTGGCTGGACGCCAATAGAGGAGCGGCTTTCTGAGAACTATATGTGTCATTTTTGTGTGGCCAGTTACCAGGGCTCACGGTCCCTCCTGCTATGTGAAATTTGCCCTAAAAATATCTTAACTCTTTACTGTATGAGGTCTCTGTGTGAGACAGCTCACCAAACCATTGCACAATGAGACAGCACAGAACAGGCTCTCCACAGGGTAAGTCTGCACATCTGTTTGGTTACATCCCTACTGTGTATGGTGGTGGCCCACATTGGTGTTTAAGTGAGAGGACTCTGTAGGGACGTCTGGGGTGAGAGAAGTGGCCCCCCAGGTCTGTCCTGTGGCGTCAAGGAGGTTCCTGTGAGGCCAACCCCTCCCTGGGAGCCCTGGAAGCAGACCCAACGGTGTTACTGTGCAAATCCCTGCTTGCACTCATTCCTTAATCAGTAAGCCTGTAGCAAAGCAGCCCTGATCCCTTCAAACAGACTTTGCATGCCTTACTTTGCCATTTCTAAGCTTGGTCTGCCCCTCTGCCAGGGCAGATTCCCCATTTCAGCTTGCACTCAAGCATAGAGAGATAAAGTGAAGAGTGCCATTCTGTAACAATAAATCACATTTAATGTGCTAATGCTGCAGTGTCTGTGTGCACACACCGACGTCCACTGGGCACATATGGTGCCCATTCAATACAAGCATTCTAGAGCTTTAAAAAAAATATATATATATGTATATATTTTTTTTTTCTTCAGTGACATACTTTCCACACAGAAAAGTCATGGCTATGGGCTAATTGCAGTGCAATTAGATTAACAAGAAATGTTGTGCCAGAATATTATTGCTGCAAAGATTAGACTCAGATGAAATTCTTTCCACACTGACATTTGCGGAGTCTGATATTCTTTAAAGTGTAGGACCGACACTCTAACCGTCACTGTTATAAAATGGCTTAACTGGCTGCCTGGGCTAAACGACATCTGTTTGTCAGAAGTCTGATGAAAGATGGCCGTGACATTGGAGACAGACATTTAGTGGCTGCTGCCAGGGTCCATGCCTGCTCTGCACGTCAAGTCGGAGTCAAACAACAAGCAAATGGTACGGAGAGCACAGAAATAGGGGTACGCTAGACTACTGGGGGAATCTGACATCATATTTCAGAGTGAAATAGCAATATTCCCCTTGGCAAGTCACACAAGTCTCTGTTATTTATAATGTATATCTATCAGTATTGGTACAGACGTGTCATTGTTTTTGGAATAGAATGCCTAGAATATTTCCTTGGAATACTTTTAAGGAAACGACTAAACCTTCCCGCTTTTTTAGCCATGAGCATGAAGGTGGTACATATTTGGTAGTAATTTAAAAAAATTAAAATTAATAATGATGAGTGATTTTCAGAAACAGAAATGGCAAGGGGGTGGTTCTCGTCACGAGAAGGCGGGAAACGACTCAGATGGGCGGATTGAGGAGAGTGACTTACCGCCCTGCAGCAAAGGCAGCTGAGCTGCCTGATAAGTGGCACGGCAGTAGTAATGGGATCCAACAGCGAGCGTAACCTACCCACGATTCCCTCCGGCTCCCTGCGTCTTCCATTAAGGATCCCTCAGGGCTCGACCCAACACGTACCTGAAATCCAAAAAGAAGGTGCTGGTCCGTTTGTAGATTTGCATTTTGCTTAGTGTGCCTTTTCTGTGCCATAGTCAAGTCTCTTAGTTGAGAAGGACACACCAGTGGCTGGATGTGGCAGCTTGTGCTTCCTGGAGGGGGTGTCCCACGATTTGCCTGCCAGTATGAGCTCCCAGAATTTCCCCAAAACGCATGCAGAAAATTAAGGACAAAGAAGGGAGGTAACCAGGTCATGAGAAGTCAGACGCATTCCTTCATAAACTTAGCGACAGAAAAAGGGGCCATTTTACGTTTTTTCTCTGTTTGGAATGCATTACTGCCATATAATGCCATCATATTGACATTTTGCACAAGGAAATTAGATTCAGGCAAATTAGTCACGATGTCTCGGTGCTCTGTAACGTTGCTCGATCCCCTTCAGCTTCACATAACCTCCTCACCTAAGCAGTGCAAAATTTAATTTGCATTCCTCCAAAGTCATAATTCACCATATCCCTTTAAGGGCCCCATGCAAAACAAATAGTTCATGATCTTTCAAAAAATAAAAACGCTCAGCGTCAATAAAACGAATTTTCAGTCATAAGTATCTCACTGCTGCTATCCTTAAATCATACCTATGTGAAGGGCCTTTCGTTCTGTGTTTTACAGAGAAACATAGTACCTTGTGCAGCTGAAATTCTAAGTTCAATGACAAAGCCACTTAAATATCATTTGCCCGAGCCCTCCCAAGGGAATTTTAACAGAGAAGAGTAATATTTTATATTTATCACTCAGGAATCCCATTCAGTTGTAAGTGTAACTTTGAGAGCTGTTAAACGTGTTGCTAAGACACATGACCAGGTTTGGAACAAAGTGGCAATGAGCTCTTTGGCAGGAATACCCACAGATACGGGCAACTTTAAGTTTTCTTAACATAAAAAGGGATGATACGGAAGGGTCTCCTGTATTCAGTTCACATTTACAGTATCACAAAAAACAGTTGATTTTGTTGTTTTGTACTATTCTCTACAGTTTAGAATAATTATAAAGACATCAAAACCATAAAATTATCAATTTTCTGTAACCGCTTATCCTTTTCAGGGTTGCGGGGGGTCCGGAGCCTATGGGCGCAAGGCAGGGAACAACCCAGGATGGGACCCCAACCCATCACAGGGTACACTCACACACAATTCACATTTATGGGCAATTTGGTAACTCCAATTAACCTCAGCATGTTTTGGACTGTGGGGGAAAACCAGAAAACCTAGAGGGAACCCCATGACGACACGGGGAGAACATGCAAACTCCACATGGAACCATAGCTGAAACTCAAACCCTGGTCCTAGAGGTGTGAGGCAACAGTGCTAACCACCGTTCCCCCCCATATAAGGAATTATGCACTGACCAAAAAAGTATTAAACAAAAAAAATAACTTGAGTCGGGACTCAGAAAACTGCTGGTTCAGAGAACTCTAGGTCGACACAGTGATGCCACCATTGGGCCCTTCAGCAAGGCCCTTAACCCCAGTTACCCCAAGACCTGGTTCACCCTACTTTCTCCTCTACGCTAGTTTCATGTGGTGGTCTCCTGAGATTTTCCAGCTGTCCTGAAGGAGGTCCCACATATGCTGAGCACTCATTGGCAGCTTTTCCTTCACCCTTGGTAATATTCACAGAGGTGGAATTCCTGGCAGAGTCAGTGTTTAGAAAATGCTTGTGCCCAAAGCCAATGTCCAAAGAAATGTAACTTGGTACAAAACTTAGACCTCTGAACAACGGAAAAATGTAATACGGTCTGATTAACCATTTTAATCCTTTTCCCTGCATCTGGGATCGGTTTATGTTTGGAAATTCAAAGGATAGTTTCATCCCACGATGCCTGTTGGTATGCATAGGTATCTCAAAAGAGTCATCAGGTCCCTTATTTGCTCCGTGTAGTCATATAGCATCCAAGGAATACGAGGCCATTCTATAGGACCTGGTGCATAAGGCTGACGATACAGTGCATTGTCACCCATAAATGCTTGTTTGGCTAAATGATTCAATTAACAGAATTAGATTAAGCCTGTCTCTCTTCGGTTTTTACGTTCTGACAAGGAGCCTGGAAACCACATAGATATCATCAGATTTGCTCTCCTCATCTTTCCCCCGCAGTGTTTAAAACCACAAGTTAACACCCAGCACACATTTAACAAGCCATACCTTGGCTCACTTCATAGTACTTTTTATACAGGATGTCTCAGAGTGTATCACAATCTACTGCATTGCCCAAGGGCATGTGCCAAACCTCAGAGATGGCAGGCATGAATGTTATAGGTTACGGATCAAGCCTGCAATTGTTTTACAACAGTCTGTAAAAATGAAAACAAGCTTTTCACACGGAACTCTACTGTAACTCCAAATACTAACTTTGAGTCCTTCATGCATTTTTGGATTTCACAGCCTTCGGATGTGAACCTATCAGGAGTACTGTTCTACATGCATGCTCACACCTTTCACACTATAGACAGGTGGCACATACACACACAAAGACAGAATACCAGTAACTGACCATGTACTATTACACTGAATGCTGAATGAACCAAGCAGTGACTTTTTTTGTCTTGCTGTTCAGTAAGTGGTGGCTATGAGACTAGGAATCTGTGCCAGTAACTGGAAGGTTGTTGGTTCAAATCTCATGAATGCCCAGAGTCATTGTACTCCATTGGGCCTTTGAGGAAGGCCCTTAACCTGCAATTGCATCATCCTGGGTATGACATTAATCTACATCTGGCCCTATAAGGAGGTCCTCCAACTTACAGGGAAAAACTTGGAGGTTGGTGGCAGGATTGGCACTCCAGCCACCAGGAAAAAACTCACATTGGTCCATTTGGTCTAGTGTGGTGCTGAGTTATCACCTGCCACATGACTGTACCCAGGTTCTCATCCCTGAGGTGGTTTGTCATGTGGCAGGTGTGGCAACACACTGTATCAGTGCATGCTCCTTACCTCTCACTGTATCAGTGCATGCTCCTTACCTGTTCAGAACATGCAAATGCTTTCAAAACAAACATGGAAAACCGTGATTGTTATTCCAGTGATGGGGAGATATTACATATAAAATTTTACCAAGTGATAGTAAACATTTTATTTAAATTCATTTGTGTGATGACATTTTTAATGATTCTTCAGTACTAGATGATGCACATCAGAAATGGGTCATTCAGTTTCCAAAATACCCTAAATGTTGGCAGTCTGTAGGGATATGTAATATTTGGCAAGGTGCGTCCATATTAAGAACCAGAATACCAAAATAAATTTCATTAAAGCTCTTTTAGTTTTACTTAATTGATCACATATTTAATCCAGTTGTTATTATTAATATTGCTGGTATATGGTCTTCATTGTATATTACAGAAATATAGAAAAAAGCATATGAGGAGAACCAATAAACATTCAGGATAAGAATGCACCAAAATAAGGAAGAGAGAAGATCGTCAGGAGCAATCTGAACATCTTTCAGCTGTGCTTTCAAGTTAGGAAGGATTTATTGCTGCCATATGAGATTCCAGCAGCCCAGAGGAAATGAGGAGAATCCTGCCCAGAGCACTAATGGAAAATCCCTCCGGTTAGTGCTGAGTTCGTCTCTGGGTCACCAGAAATGCAGGTATTAGCACATGAGTGATGGCACTGATGTCATGAAGCGCAGTCCCAGATGGTGACGTCAAGGGATACGGTGTCCGAGCCCCGGAGGTCGAAGCCCAGCAGTGGCACGGTAACCCAGACGTTTGCAGATGGTTACTCCTGGATAGGAGAAGAGCTACGTTCTGTTGGTTGGTATTTGGCTGTGGAGGGTGGGTGCTGGGGCTTGAGAGACTCCATCCACAGGCTCTTGTAGACCCTTTTTGGTGAGACATTAGTCACCCAACTTTCTTGTCTCAGCCCTTATACCCATTTAGCAATTTCTCCTGTGTTTTCAAACATATTTCCTACAAATTTTGTAGTTGGAGACCCCAACCCCACCCGCATTGCCCCCAGCAACACCACCCTCACTCAGCTCATTTTTATCATGGGGAACCTACTGGTGCAGCATCCCATATTTCTTCAGATTGATAGTGGCAAACCTACTGGGGCCCGACTCCCCCTAAGGGTCAAATCCTGGAATCACCTCTGACTCCATCCCATAACTTCGTTGACATTGAGTGTTATAGGTGGGACCCAGGGACCCAGGTGACTAGAGAGAGGTGGAGGAAGCCGGAATGTCCCAACATACCAGGTCAGAGAACTCAAAGGAACTGAAACAAGTTCAACACATCAACATTTCAGTATATAATATGACCTCCTTTTTTTAGTAGCATTTGGATGCAATTTGGCATAGAATCCAACAGTCTTTGATGATTTTGGGGTCCCAATACCTTCCTTAATTTAACTCCTGAATAAGCATATTATCTTATTATCTTATCATATGATAGGTGAGTTGTACCACTCCATAAAGTTTTCTTCAGCACATCTCAAAATGTGTGTGGGGGGGATTAGATTTATATTACATCGTGGGGACCAAATGTCCTCCACAATGTAATAAAAACTGTTTTTTTTAACACTGTGGGGTCCATTGTTCAGGTCCCCACAAAGATCTGTGAATGCAATCAAAAAAGTAAAAATGCCAAAGGCCTCATATTTCTTTTTTTGGCTACTTATGGTTAAGGTTAGGGCTGGGTAGGGGTTAAGGTCATCATGTTGGGATTAGAGTTTTCCCCATAGAAATGAATGGAGAGTCCCAGAAAGATATAGTTACAAACCTGTGTGTGTGTATGTGTGTGTGTGCGTGCGTGCTCGCACATGTATGTAGCATTAGAAGTGTGATAGCACGGTGAGCAACTACGGATATTGGAACCACAGTTGTGGATATTGGAGCCACGGTTGCGGATATTGGAACCCTCCATCCCCATCCCAGAAGAGGGAACCAACCACTTTGCAGAGCCAGAGAAAACACTAGGATGGACAGCACAAGTCATACGGTTGACTCTCTTCAAAAGATGAGTCATTGTTGGCACTTTGGATTTGCAAAACATTTAGTGAAATCCAAAGATCTTATTGTGATTTGACTTTGCTCTTCATCTTCAAGTTTTGTTGCCAGCTTCAGCAAGGAGATTGGGACATGAATCAAAATGACTCCAAAGGGACTGTAGCATGCAAATATGGCCCATCCACCTAGTCATAAATCAGGAGCTCTGCCATGTGCATACCTCATTCTGCGTGTTACTCTCTGAAAGAGATAAAGAAGTATAGCCTGGATCCATGAGCCATGAATCCTCCTTGTGGTCCCTTCTGTGACTTAAATGAAAGTGAGATGCCCAAAGTTTAAAGTGGGACCAGTTCAGAAGGTGGCTTCACTTATATTGATACAGCTTAAATGGGCTTTCGGTGCCCCTTATTATTATTATTATTATTATTATTATTATTATTATTATTATTATTAAATGGGCTTTCGGTGCCCCATGCTGGGTTATTCCCTGCCTTGCGCTTGTCGCTTTTGGGTTAGACTCCTCCTCCAATTTAAGGCTGCTGGGATTAAGCCAGACCAACTTCAGACCGTTCAGTAGCATTTGTTATGCGAACAACCCCGGGCCCCACATTCTAGGGGCCCCTGCTGATTTCCCCTTTTTTTTTTTATCAACAAAACATATAAATCAAATATCCACTCCAAACCATTTTTAAGTTTGGTTAAGATATTATAATCTATAATAATGTAATGTATCTTAAATTTGGTGAATCAGTCCACTGGCATGATACTCCCCTCCCACCAGGGCGAATTTTACCAAGGGCACTCCCGCCCCCCACCCTGATTTATTGCACACTTTGATTAGCAGGTTATTCATGTTCTATCATGTTCCCGCTTGGTTTTTTCTTTTCAAAAAGCTCAGGATGCCACCTATGGGGCCCCTACTCATGTCAGCCTAGGGCCCCTATAAATGCTATTAGCAATGGAACAACGTGCTGTTGTACTCTTGAGCAGGGTATGTAATCTGCATTTCTTCACTAAAATATCCTGTGTTGTCACTGGATGAAAGCTGTGCCAAGTTAGATAAAAGTATCTGCTTAGAGACAATAATAATTAACACAATATGGAAAGGTCAGCCTGTGTTTCCATATTGTTGCACACTTCCTATTCATATACACATAAAGAGGCTAACTTTTTTATCATAAAATGTGCACTGTCAGTGAATTTGATCCCGGATCTGAAGGCGACATAAATAAAACGACAAAACCACGTGGAACTCATTTAACTGATGGAATGGACTGAAATAACTGAACGAAAAAAAAATGGTAACACTTTAATTAAGCCCATATTTTTAGTAATTTACAAACACATTCATAATTCATTGTACTGAGCATAATGCATGAAGCATTACAAACATGGCTGTAAATATGTATAAACAGGCATAACACATTATAGCCATGTTTATTGTGCATTATGAGGGCCTTAAGAAGCTCTCATCTATAATGCATTACAGATACCTTTATAATGCAGTACAAAGCACCCTTAATGCTTATACTGACCATTATAATGCATGAAGGTATCCATAGTTCATTATAGATGAGAGCTTCATAAAGCATCCATAATGCATTATGCAGATGCCCATAATGTGTTATGCCTTTATATATATATACTTATAGCCATGTTGATTATTATTTGTTATGAATGTGTTTACAAATTACTAAAAACATGGCCTTAAGTAATGGCATTAGTGCTCTGGGCAGGATTCTCCTCCAAACTTGCACGAAGGCGTGATAAGGTCAAAGGCACGCAGGTACGGCTAATGGTGTGAGACTTTACAATGCGAGGGGAGCAATGAGAGTCAGATCATAGCGTCGTCTTTATCTGGCCCCATATCTGTGTACGGCTAAAGTGACGAGTCTGACGCAGTACTGCAGTAGGTAACCTGTGACCTCCCTTAGGGAATTGGCAACAAAATGGTCTCCTTCTCATGTGCACAGACGCCACCATTATAGTTGTAAGATATTTCCAGATAAGTCAGCCTGCGTGTTGCATACAGTACTGTGCAAAAGTCTTAGGCCATCAAAGTTAATGATCTTCATGTTGATGGAAAACTATGATATTGTGTCTGTAAAAGTGTGTCAGCGTAACCATATCAAAACCTCTCCTGAAATCAAACCAGTATTTCCAACAATCATCCCATACACCAGTATATTTTTTGACTGCACCACTAGCATACCTTGTGTATCTCACTGACTGTTTAAACTAATTTAGTTAAATTACTTAAGTGAACTAGTAGTGAGTTTTAATTGCTGAGGTGCCCCTGAGTAAGGGGTTTGGGAACTGAAGCGGTGTTCATCTAGCCATCCAGAAAGATATCAGTAACTTTGGAGAACAGAGGAAATTCTTCTTAGGTCTTATTGTGTTACTCTTCATTTTCATATGTTGTCGTGTTAAATTGTGATTTTGTTCCGAGCAAATATACACTTACTACCCGGATAAATAGCTGTAAACATTTCCTTTGACAGCCTACGACTTTTGCACAGAACTTTTACGCAGATACAAGAATCCATGCAGTTAGAACCAGAGCTAAGAGTGTCATTTTGGTTTATATACAGTACTTTGCAACAGGGATTGTTAGCCTGTCAGCACATGCAGGGCATTAAGAGTATTAAGTGCCCCTGAGCCGCAGCACACATGACGTCATATCAGAAGGAAACAGGGCTAATGGGTGGCTCACAGAATTCAGAAATGCATCTAACACAGGGAAACATTACACAGGCTTTTCAGAGAGTGGCACAATATACAATCATACACTATACAATCATATTAAATATATGAGATATTAAATCTTACTCTCTTGTTAAATGAAATACTTTTAACATGGGCAAGCTCGCACACTTTGAAATGACATGAAGATCATTTAAACTTAACTTTGTTTGACTCCCTAAGACTTTTGCACAGTACTGCATAAAATCCAAAGTGACAGTATTGCTTCTCATATATCTTTGGACAAAGTAAACAACACCCTTAGGTTAAGGTTAGTTGAGAGGCATCCATGAGAAAACAAACAGGATCTGTTTGCACAAGGCAATATATATTCATGGGAGAGTTTTACAGCAGGAAGAGCAGCAAAGTAGAAGGCATTGGAGGGCCTGACATGAGAGGCCACATGTTGGTGATACCCTGTGTGACATGGGAAGCTGATATGCATGAGTTGGTCACTGCTGACCGCTAATCTGGAGGGGGGGGGACTTCAGGATGAGATGGGGAGATGTGGAGAAAGTGCAAAATGGAAAATAAGTCAGGAATAGATGAATGGACAGTGGATAATGGGAAGGAGGAAGAGAATTGGGAATATGGAAATGGAAAGCTCATACCCTGGCAGGAGAAATGGTTGGGGAGAGACGTGAAGATGGGGAGGGAATGAAGGAGAGATCAGGACTGACAATAAGACCAGGAGTGAAGAGTGGACAGAAGAAAGAATCCGGAGGACAATAGAAAGCTGAATGTGAGAAGTGTCATAAAAGTGTTACAAACACAGAAGCTTATTAGATGCTGATGAATTGCTGTGAGTTCATGCCCAGATCTGCTTCTTATATAATCCCAATGACCAAATACAACAGCATTTTGCTTATAATTAAGATAATTTACTAAAATGGTTGTCACTGCCGTCTCACCTCCAGGGTTGGGGAGCGTGGTTTGCACGCTCACCTGGTATTCGCCACTTTGGGTACTCTGTAACATACATGTGAGTGTGATGCACCGGCATGCCATCCAGGGTGTTCATCCATTTAGTGTATCTGTAGTACTAGTAGATGGATGGATGGATGGATGGATGGATGGATGGATGGATGGAGAGACAGATGGTTGGATGGAATATTAATGAATTGGTTATAAGTTGTCCTAAAACATTCATTAACAATCTAAATTTAAGCAAATACGAAGTGCCGTTGCTGATATTCCGGTGTGTATATTTCTGAGGATTTTCACAGCACCCCCAACCACGAACTTCCACCATAAAGCCTGATGAGGGTAATCATCAGCTCAGGGTCTTAGTACGGGCCGGCAGGCTGGACTTGCATTGCCCTGATTTTTCTTTCTTAAAGGAGCCTTTTCCATACTCTGTGTTCAGATTCAGAGCAATCAAGTTGTTTTGGCTGCTCAGTCTTCCCCACAACAATCCTAACTGATCTCAGATGGACTTTATTTTCCTTTGGTTCTTCCCAAATTTACACACTGTACCTCATTTAGAGCCGGCTGATTTGATTTAGAATTTATTATAGTGAGGAGTGCTTTACTTGTGATAGATAAAAGGAAACATTATTGATATATTGCCTATGTTGTAACCTAATGTAATTTAATGAATGATTTAACTTTCCAAGCAAAGCATTCTGCGGGCGACCTTACTAGCACAGATAAGGGTTCTGATGAAAGCCGTCTGCTTTCGTGTCCACAGAATATAAATGGGTGTAAAACTCAGCCCCTGATTGAAACTAATGTCTGGGGCTTAGCACTCAACATGCGAATACATAGTATACATTTATTTTTGAAATCATGTATCCTTAATGGTACATTAGTCTTGATGTTGCTCTTTCTGCTGGAAAATCCACATACTTCCACTCTGAATGTATACTGTGCCATGTGGACCAAATTAATTGAAATTAATGACTGTTTGTGCAAAGCAGATGGTCAAGATAAACAGTCTAACAATGGACCAGTAACTGGTGATCAGTGTTTTTGTGTTTAATCTGAATATGAATATTGAGAAGATTACATGCTCCAAGGTCACCCAATCCAAAGATCACCTTCATAAAGAAACACTAATTTCCGGTCTTCTGTCAAAACATTAAAAACCGTTATGTTTCCGTTCCCTGAACTCTCAGAGTTTAAATTCATTACACTTCTGTGAAACCTACTTCACAGTTGCCATGGACTTCAGAGGGGCTGCTTGTCTTTCACAGTCAGAGCTCATACAGCGCTTTGACTGCAGAGAGCAGTGAAACACATAACTGAATGATAACATCGGAATAAATGGCGGTGAAGACGGATCATTTACTTGCAATTAGTTAACTGTGACAATGCAAGTCTGTAACAATGATCATTTTTGCAATTAGCAAATGCCTGTTGGTAACTTGTTTCAAGTGAGAGATTATATGAGCACATAAACAACGGCATTTGGAACTTTGTATTTGCTTAAATTTAAATGGTTAATAAATGTCTTAAGACAGCTTAGAAGCAATTTATTAATATTGAGCTATGAACTTTTCCATCCATCCATCCAGATACTGCTTATGAAGGCCAGAGATACAGCCTGGACAGACAGGCTGTGGCACTGGGAATGGCCTCTACAGGCTACCATCATTCTTTTTCAGGTCTGATCTTGGATTGTACTTTACCGGGAGTTTTTGATTCCTTGTTTTTCTTTTTCATGCCTACTGTTCCATGAAATCCCTCGAGCCTTTATGTAACATGCCTTTCCTAAGTGGACACACTGTATTTTCATCATTGCTTAGGGCCACGGTTGCAGTGTTGTCTTAAAGCCAAGATATGCATGGGTTATGCAGTTACAAACTTGAAGTCAGATGTGTCAGAGTCAGCCCCGGTTGTTCCACCCTGAACCCCTCCCCCGTTTGGCCAGTAGGCATTGCTGGTTATCCCGTCCCTCGTGTTGACAGTCTTTGTCTTTTCCCTGCTCCCTGTTGGCCACATGGCTCAACTCATTGAGCATGCGGTTGTTTGTGAACCCCTCTGTCCTGTGGTCAAATCCCACCTCTGTTTTTGTAGATTTTGTTCCCTTGTGTTTCATTTGTATGAGTTTTCTTGTTCCTGTGTCTTGTGATTTGTATTCTGTTTTGGTTTCTTGTTTGAGCCTTGGTTATGTTTTATTGGTTTTGTTACTCCCAGTGTTAGATTCTGTTTTTCCTGTTTTCTTGGTTAGTTCTTAGTTTCCCTGTTTAGTTCCTTTGAGTTAATTAGTTTCACCTGTGACCTGTTCTCGCAACCCTTGTTAATTAGTCTCACCTGCCCCTTGTTAGTCTTGTTACCCCTCTGTATTTAAGTCCCTGCCTCTGTTTAGTTTACTAATGATTCGTTGAATGTTCTATGATTGTGATTTCTGTATGTTGGATATTGCCTACCCATTCTGGTTTTGTAATTAGTCTTGGTTTATCCCCAGTTACTTTTGACCCCTCGTGGTCCTTTGTTTTTGTTAGTGTTTTCTTGTGTTTAGTTCAGTTAATAAACCCCGTTTTGTTCTTTGAGCCACAAGTGGGTCGTCCACGTATCTGCCTGCACCATGCCACGCTCTCGCTCGCGCACCAAGTCCGCCCGAGTTCCTGACACAGATGCACATTGCATATCAAAAGTAACTAAGGAAACAACACTGTGTTTAATTTTCCCTGGTTGGGTTTCAGTAGAGTTGCTCAACTCATAAGTGCTCTGCTGATGTTTAATTTTACTTCTGTAAAATTGGGAGCGCATGTAATAATATTATTAAAAAACATACTGTGTGTTTTCTGCTACATTTGATGTTTTGTGTATTGACTTCATTCTTGGCTTATTTAGGCTAGTTGGATATCGACGGACATCTGAAGATTTTTTTGTTTTTTGTCGGAGTGCTGGAGCAGGAGCTGGGCTGTGATTCGGCATTAAATGGTTAGCAGTAGGCTGCAGAAAGAGAACTTAAGCATGTCTAATCAGATGGGTTTGAACAGACTGACTTGAATATATTATCTTTGATAAGACTTGTGCTATAAATAAATCAAGAAGGCTGTATAACGAGGAGAGCCGTTGTCATTATTAGCTCTATATGATAATAGTGTCTGTGTAGCTTTATAGATGAACTCCTGTACTAATGGTGAGCATTTCGGAGTTACATGACAGTCTTTCTCTCCTCAGTGTGAGGTGGCAAAGGGGATGCTAATGTAGAACAGACTATGGGGGAGGGTCATGCAGACAGCATGGGGCTAAGCCCCTGGCCTCGGGACACTCTGGACACACGCCTGGGTGTGGCCAAATGCTCTAGACACACCCATGGGTGTAGCCAAATGGCTCTAGACACTCCCCTGGGTGTTTCCAAATGGCTATGGACACACCCCTGGGTGTGGCCAAATAACTCTAGACACACCCATGGGTGTAACCAAATGGCTATGGACACACCCCTGGGTGTGGCCAAATAACTCTAGACACACCCCTGTACATAGTCAAATGGACATAGACACACCTGTAGGTGTGGCCATACAGCCCTAGACACACCCCTGGGGGGTGGTCAAATGATGCTGGGGTTATCAGGTAATCGTGCCTGCCATGATGATCCAGTCCACCTGTTTCCCAGTGTTTTGCAGAGATTACATAACTGAATACTTAATTCAATGCACATAAATGATCACCAACCTTCTAGCAGACCTATTCTCTTTTCGCTGATTATATACATACAGAATGCTTTTGACAGAATCACTAACTTGGTTATTGTTCATTTAGCCCACATAAAAATATCACCAAGAATCACTGGTAAACATTTCAATTATGGTGTTAATATAAATTGATTAAATAGTTACATGAAAGGACTGAACGTGCAGTATTGTGAAAAAATCTTAAGAAGTCAAAGAAAATAATGGTCAAATGTTCTTCATGTTGGTGCAAATCTTTGATATTATATCTGTCCAAGTGTGGCAGCTTAGCCATTTCAAAACCTCTCCTAAAGTCACCTCAATATTTGTAGCAACCATCCAAAACACAAATATGCTATTGATTCAACCATTATCCCATCTTATATGGCTATTCAATGCCTCATTAAATTAATTAACGTAATTAATTTATTCAGCTGGTGGTGAAATATAACGAATACACAGAATGACTGAAGAGAGGTTTAGGAACTGAGGGAAAGTTCTTCTAGGGATCCAACAAGATATCAGTGACTTTTTGGAGATCAGATGATATTCTTGTTAGCTTTTTGCCATATTACTGTTACTTTGTTAAATTCTTGATTTGAAAAATAGTTCATTTGTTAAATTCTTGTTAGTATTAAATTCTGTTTTTTTTCTGAACAAAAACACCCTTACTACCCTTATATATTGTAAGGAATCCGCTTGCAGAGTCTCCGCAATTTCAGCAAAACGGTGGTTTATTGAGCAGTAAAAATAATATAGTGGAATACAGTGTAGACATACACCTGGTATTGAAAGGCAGCTCAAATACAAATTAAGGACAGTTCTTCACCCCCCTTTATACCCCAAAAGGCCGTCCCCAACAATATACTGTGTGTAGGTGTGGTGAGTGAATTTGCATATAAAGAGTGACCCCCTGGACTGTGAGCAGCCTGGGGCAGTGATGGGGCAGGACAGGATGGAGACTTTCTGATGATTGTAATTCAATTATCTTCCTTATCACTCTAGTGGTGCCGACTGGAGCCCCCATTCTCTCCCTGGCTTCCCCCTTGATCATTAATAGCTAACACTGTCTGTATTCAAATGATTAACCAAGAACATTGGGACATCTTTACTACTTTTCCTTACAATATTTTAAAGACTTTGGCTGAGACTTTGGCACAATACTGTACATTATAGAGAATCATTTGTATTGCATGGGCCCTCACCTGTGTCTCTGTGGTTAGATGTGATAATGCTGTCTGGACACGGATTACTAGAGGGACCCGTCCCTGATTGGCAGGGGTCATTTAAGGGCAGGCCATTAGACTATGGCGAGAAACGGAGAGCAAACAGTCTTAAAAGGCCATAAAGTGCCCCATATGTTCACAGCTCTGTCCACAAAGCAGAGCTGAGGCAATGTGTGCATGTGTGTGAGTGTAGGTGAGTGTAGGTAAGTGCGAGTGTAGGTGTACCTGAGTGTAGGTGAGCGAGAGTGTAGGTGAGTGTGAGTGTAGGTGTACCTGAGTGCAGGTGAGCCTGAGAGTAGGTTTACCTGAGAATAAGTGTATGTGAGTGTAGGTGTACTTGAGTACAGGCGAGCATGAGTGTAGGTGTACCTGAGAGTAGGTGTGCCTGGGTGTAGGTTAGTGTGAGTGAAGGTGAACGTGAGCATAGATGAGCATTTGCGGGTTATTAGAGAGAAGTGGGGAATTTTGTGGCCTCCTGGATGCCTTCCTCGCAGACACCCCAGAAGCTTCTCCCAGTCCTAGAGGTTAGTCCCAGTAATTCAGAGATCATTAAGCATAGCTGAGGGAGTGACAGTACTAACATGTGGAGGACACAGGTTTGGAGAACATTCTGCTGTAATTAGACCATTGAGGCATAATGGCCCCGTCAGGCAGAGATACGCAGCGGCATTCAGTATGAGGGTGGCCTTCACCTTTCCAGCAACGCAATTCCAGACCCGAGTCTTATTGTTATTTTTCCTGTCTTGGCAGCCCGGCCGCATTTTTAGCAATCGGGTTCCTGATTCTGATAGTCTTGTTGGTACTTCGGTGCTTTTGATAAGTGTACATTATTGTTGCAGAGAAAGGAAAGGGCTAGACAGGGTTATGAAAACAATGAAACACATAACCTAAATTATTCTGATTCCTAAAAGAGACAGAAGCAGGGTTACAGCAGCTATAGCTAGAGAGCCCCAAACCTGATACCGCCAAAATGTTTTAACCAGAACAGAAGCGTTATCCAACTTCTGGGGCTGATACTGAGTGACATCACAGCGGGATCCCGCTACCGGGCTCGTTCTTTGCACCCTAGGCCAAGGTGCTCTGGCACTTACATCGTGGCATTCTTCCCCCTTCCCTGTTCTTGTATTATTCTGCATAAGCGATGCAGGATTGCATCACAACACACCCATGTAAAGCTCCTTGGGGTTACCCTATTGTGAAAGAGGCCATATGAAAATTAATTCAATTCAATTAGTAGTTTCCAATATTACTGAGCTACCCCTCATATAATATTCAGTCAACTTAAAGATAAGAATAACTCAGTGATTGAACAGAGAGGCACCCATCCATCCATCCATCCATCCATCAATCCATCCATCCATCCATCCATGGGCGTCGTCAGGTCCAGTCACATGGGGCTATAGCCTTGAGCCCCAATACCGATCTACCTGCAAAAACAAGAAAAGTTACGTCCCTGGTAAAGCCCTGGTCTTTTCAATAGCTAGAAACGTCCCTGCATCCATCCATCCATCCATCCATCCATCCATCCATCCACCTGTCCATACACACATACATACATACCTGCTTCCTACTTAATTCAACTTAAGACCCCTCCCCCGTACTGTCTGCGGGGCTTGTGGCCCGTGGGGGGGCCGGGGGGGGGGGGGGGGGGGGGGGGGGGGGGGGGGG
>JAODLD010000144.1:26217633-26233467 GCA_026781065.1 Mormyrops boulengeri | reverse complement strand
TTCAGATGCTGTATCTGGAACCGAGACTATGGCTAAGCTATATGAGGAAAGAAGGAAGATAGTAATAATAAAAGCCAGAAGAAGCTGGACTGGAGTAAATCAATGGCACGTGCAGTGCAGGGTTTCAAAGAGGAAGACGTCACCTCTCACCTTCACACAACAGGCCTACACAGGTAATCACCCTCCCGACTCCCCCAACCTCAAAGCAGACTAAGGCACAGCTTACAGAGTGAAAACACCCATCATTTTCCAAAGGCTTAATGTAAAAGTTATGCTACAGCCTTGTTATGATCTTGGTTTCAATGGGCAAATGATGGTAGAAACATCTGTATTATTTTCAAGAGCAAGCTCATGTGTGTTTACAAATGACTGTAAATTGTTCTTTTATCATTGTCATGGATGCCTTCATTTTCCATAACTGCGTATCCAATGCAGTGTGGCAGTGAGCCAAGAGCGTACCGCGGCATTCACAGGCCAGAGGCCACCCGTCATCCAATGCAGTGTGGCGGTGAGCCGAGAGTGTACCGCGGCATTCACAGGCCAGAGGCCACCCGGCATCCAATGCAGTGTGGTGGTGAGCCGAGAGCGTACCGCGGTATTCACAGGCCAGAGGCCACCCGGCATCCAATGCAGTGTAGCGGTGAGCCGAGAGCGTACCGTGGCATTCACAGGCCAGAGGCCACCCGGCATCCAATGCAGTGTAGCGGTGAGCCGAGAGCGTACCGTGGCATTCACAGGCCAGAGGTCACCCGGCATCCAATGTCAGCCCATCACAAGGCATACACTCAATCACGTATTAAAAAGCAGCTTTGAGACCAGAGAACCCAGAGGAAATCCACAGGAATACAGGGGGATCGTGCAAATGCTACACAAAGAGAGAGAGAGGTCAGGAATCAAATACTCACAGATTCTACTTCTATTTTCTCTTCCATATCCTCTGTCCCTTCAAAGACCTTCCTACGTTTCTACAGAGCCAAAGAGCTCTTACACAACTCTACTGAATTCATACCCCAAGAAAGCCATAAATAAGGAAGAGAAACAAGGACTGAGGTAGGAGAGGAACGGGAAAAAGTATTAAGCAGGGCAAGAGGAAGTGAAAGAAGCTAGACTGGATACAGACTGGAGGGCCGTGATGCAGAAACGTGGCCCAGTGTCACCCCTAGAATGAAAGAGGCCATTCCTGATGACTAAGTAGGCCAAGTCCAGCCAATCCCCTCCCCCCCTCCCCCCGACATCCACACAGACCAAACCGCAGTTTACAGGGTGAAAATATCCACGGTTTCCCAAAGCCTCCTCTGCACGTTTAAGGACTGCAGCCAGAGAGTGACTGTTATTTTCCCAGAGTCTACAGCTTCTGTGGGAGATTAATGACTGTGAACCTAAAGCATGGACAGTGTAGTTAGTCATCTTGTGGAAGTCTCAGAGAGATGAGCTCAGTGAGAGGGAGTCCCATTACGACTGGCGACTCTGTGAGCTCGCTGTTTGCCTTTTTTCATGGGGGGCAACCCCTGGTTAGCTTTTTTACCAGGAGTACCAAGCAGGGTCACAGTTAAGGACCTGGATGAGTGACTGGAGCTGCTGGTTCAATCTGTATTGTTCCAAAATACACATCTGTCCAAAGTGGCTTAAAAGTACGAGTTGTTTTATAGAAACTGTCAAGTAAGCAACTATATGTGAATGTTAAAAGCATTTCAAATTTCAAGAGACTTTGGGGGAGTGCAGATTTGTATCAAATTAACACTTTGCAGTCTAGGATTCTGTGAAAATAAAACAACTGCCAGGGAAAATATTCCATCAGACAAACCAAGTCTAACCCTATAAGGACTCCAGTGTAACAGTGACGGGCATTTATGTACAGTATTTCACAGGGATTCCTCCAAATAGGAGCCAAATTAACAAAGTTAAGCCAACTAAACCGGTCAGAAATTGGCTGTATACAATAACCCACCCTCATTAGCATGTGATATGGCCTTCCCCTGATCAGATGACCATAATTTCATCTTACCTGTCCAAGACAAGTCAATTCAAGCGGCTGAGATACATCTGGTTACCATCAGCTTAGCCATTAGTTGGGTCTGAGCTGCTTTCATGAAAGTCACTAAGGCATCAACATTGAGAAGTTGTATAAATCTACGACATACACGCAGGCCAGACTGGTTGCGTGGGGCCACGTCCCTTTTGATCTCATCATGTCACTATGGTACTTCACAGCTAACGCTACACCTTTGTCTTTGGAATAATTCAGCAGCGCCAAGCGAGGGTATCATGTATAAAGATATTTTAATCTGTTTCCTTGACTCCGTTCCCAGAAAATGTATATATATATATGTATATGATCTATGCAGTATGTGCATCTGCATGAATGGACAATGCTAAAGTTAAAGTATCAAAGAAGTCTTCTTCCAAAGACCACAGACGGAATGGGCCACTATTCCAGCTGACACTCTCGGTGTTAGCATTCTGGCTAACTGTACACGTTACTGGACTAGGGAGATGGATGCGGTGAGGTTTGGGAATCACAGGGTTTGGGTTTTTCGCATGGCATTACTGCATGATTACTGCATACTTGCATTTCATGCCGTTATCTCCGCTTTTAGCCTTTTTGCACAGCAGGGTATGTTACAGGATAGATTAGGATTCGTAACCTGCTGAAGACAGGTAACTAATTTGGATTGTAGTACAATAAAACAGAGCCGTTAGCTGTTAAAATTATTATGGTTGGTCATAGACGAGTTGTAACATTACAAATTAACCATGGTAAAGTAGGAAATGATCTTGATAATATCAAGTGTCTAGATGGTATAAAAACAAATTTAAAATTTCATTCAAAAATTAAATATCTGGTTTCAGAGATACAGTTTCAAATTTATTTGTGGGAGGCTGCTCAGGGGTTGAGTGGCAGGTAGGGTCAGAATGGTGCAGGAAGAGGTTTTTCACGATCTATTGACCAGGCCAAAGTGAGGAAAGCATAGACTTTCACACCCTGAGTCTCAGTTAAACATGAAACCCCAATGAACATGGAGCATAATAGTTAGATAATGCGAAATGCTACTCACAATAATGCAAATTGCAGAAATGTCCCTAAATGATAGCGAGACACAATAGTTCAGTTAATTACTGCTATTTTCAGGGCTCATTAATGTTTTGTTGAGTTTTATCCATGATGATCGAAATCCCTAATAAACAAATCTTCAAGCAATGAGTCCACTGTATGTTATCGATAATGAAAACAGGTGGTAAATTCAAGCGGAAAAGATACTTGGAAGACCTTTTTCAGCAGTTGAACATAAGTACAGTGATCGAGACTATGGGTATGACCTGAATTTGAATTGACCATACCACTACTGTACAGTAAAGTAATCAGCAAAATAAGTTAAGAAAAAGTAACATTTTAACAGTTTATAGAAGCAATAAACTGCTTTCTACTGTACACATCTGGTCCACAGGCCCCAGGATTCTCCCTGAACAACATTAGCTGAATGTGGCACTAGCCAGTAAATAAAATCCAGGCATAATTATAGCATAGAAATTAACTATATTTGTAATGCCTCACATTGAATGTAGAACAGGAAAGTTCAGACAGGCTACGAAGACAGCTTTGCTAGACTTTACAGCAAGCAAGGGAAAAGGTCATGGAAAGTTTATCTATGACAGCTGGCAAACTCTCTCAAACAGCATAAATAGAACAAGTTTGTAATGTAAAATCTATTGCGTAAACCGCAAATATGTTAAAATAAAGGTTTAATGCAATTCCTCTAAAAAAAATAATTAAAATTCCCTCCTGTTTATGGTAGTAGACTTTCTGCCATGCACACACTGAGATATACCTAACATGGACATGATTTAAAAGAAACTTTAGTTGGATTTTCTTCTTGGACTGCAGGCGAGGTTCATAAGAGCATGGATTCGGTTGTAAATTTCGGGAAACTATTTCATAAGTTCTGTTGTGCGAATGGAGAAAGTGAATTTCATTTAGCTATGCTATCTGTAAAAGCATAGAGAGTTATTATTCCTAGATTAGTAAATAGCCCAAATCGTAAAACATTGCTTTGTGGTCAGAAATCCAAATCCCTTTGTCTGCACACTCAAGGATTCGTGCATTAGTGTTTGAAACCTCAGGTTTTTATGTTGTCGAGTTGTTTTGCAATAACAGCCTGGGCTGCTTTCACACGCTCTGCACCGGAAAATGTTTTCTCAAGATGCCAGATATGAAGCAGAGCTTTGCTCAAGCCCAAAGGTTTCAGCAGGAGATCTTTTCACAGTCGTGGTCATACATCCAGGGCTCCTTCTCCAGCATCAACCATCAAGTTCAATCCATCAAGATTTAGCTCTAAGTATATTTCTTAAGATCTGAAAATGGGAAAAATGGTAAAGAAATCACCAAAGGCGCCACAAAACACAAACAAAAAAACGAAGACTGCGAGCGCATGGATACAAAACAAATACTGTCACAAAAACAGAACCCTAGGGTTAGCATCCAAAGTAAATGGTGATTTCACTGTCCAGTGGGGTAATACCTGTCTATCTGACAGCTGACTGTCAGGGAGCGGGCGGTTGGGGTGATCAGGAATGAGGATGATCTGGGATTTGGGCGAATACGGATCTGGGTGATTGGGGAGTGTGGTGATGAGGACAGGCAGAAAAATAGCCAGGTTAACACTATAATTGCTACAATATAACGTTCTCTAAACATGTTTTTCATATCATACTTTATTTGTGTTAAAATAATGTCATCTGCTGCAGCTGCAGAAAGAGGTTTCGCCAGGCCTGCAGGTCGGTGCGACCAGTCTTGCTAACAGTGCCTGCTCTCAGCATTCTGCATGTCCTCAGCAATTTGAGGAACTGAAAACTGAAGCTGAGATACATCGTCCCTCACTGTTTCATTTGTGGTATATCACTACTCCAGTTCGCATGAGGCGAGGCCTACCTGTAGTGGGGATACTACACCAAGGAATGGGGGTTCTCTGTTAAGAAAGGATTTATCCATCTATCCATCCATCCATCCATCCATCATTCTTCAAGCCACTTCTCCAGTACAGGGTTACGTGTGGAAAGACTTCTGTACATATTCATTTTCAGTTTTGCCACCAGTGTGTCTCTCTTCTTCCTAACCTGATCATAACACTTCCTTCTGGTGAATTTCAATTGACCATTTTGGGAAAGAGGAACCAATAGCTTTGGCTTATTCAGCACAGATTTTTAGGAACAATGAGTGTAAGAGTTGCTGGGCCAAGTCAGACTGCCGGTCATTCAGTAAATAAATATTAAACAGGATTTCCATCATGTAACCATTGGCCCTTTGCCTATGTTCTTGTTTGCATCCCACAATGCACTGCTTTAGTAGGTAATATTCTGCATTAATGATCTATTTGCCGAAAGAGGAACGCCCCTTTGCGCAGGTTACGGGATTATAACCCGCCATGCCCATTGCATGCTTTTCGCAGATAATGAATGTCAGAAGTCATATATCCACAGCTCAATTCCTCTTCCCATTCCATTTCTCTTCCTCCTGTATGGAAAATATTTAAATTGACTGAATTCACTCTGTGTATATGTGCTGTAATTTCCGACTGTTGTGAAGTCACGTGAGTAAAAGGCCGGGAAAAGTGAAAGTCTTTTTATTTTTTTATTTCTATTTTCACTACTTCATTTTTTTACTTAGTCCCCCAAACTGAATTCAAGTCACATGTGTGGATTTTTTTTTCCCTCGGGTCACCTGTTTTTCTCATTCATCCCATCATTACCAATCTGTGTCGCCACAGCAACCTCACGTCCAGTTTAATTAACTTCATTTAACAAGGGGAAATTACTGCAAAGACACATGTTTTATGTGAGCCGGAGGCCACAGTGACCTTCTGGGTTTTGGACTTATCAGTGCAGGGTTTCGTCATACTTGTGGAAAGGAAGTGAACTGTCCTTTAGCGAGACCAAAGCCTCATATGGGTTACCAAAAAGGAAATATTAAATTCTGGTCCACGTAGGACAATACACCCAAGCTTTGTTCCGTCTTACGCATGTCTCAATCATTCCACCCCCAAGTCACTCTCAGTCTCTCCCTGCTTCTCTCTGCTTCCATTAGTCTCTTCAATAAGCCTCCCAACACATGTTTAAGATCCGTGCCAGGGGTTGGACAGAGTGGAGAGGGCGCCCGCACCGCCCCCGAGGGGAACTAGCAGGATGCGGCCTCCATGTCAGGGTCATCGTGGGTGGTGGAGAGAGGACGGCGTGGAACCTCAGCAAACCGTATGGCTATTGGCCCCATTCAGTGCGCTGAGCCCGACTGGGACACCAGCAGGGTAAACATGCCGGTATGCCTTCACAACGAAAGGCTCCCCCTGGGGAGATGGCTTCTCTATGTGTTTATGTAGCGAGAAGGCGGCCCTGTCTGCGCTGGCTAGCGCTCATCTGCTAGTTTATACAGCTGGATTTGTAGTGGAGCGTGGGGAGCTGCGCAGTGTCTCACCTAACACTGGGTTATTAGTGGTGCGTGACGGTTTAGCGTCTCACCGAAATCTCCTGCACTGCTGTCCCTCTGCCCTATGGCTGTTGAGCGCCGCATCACGCATTGAGGACTAAGGCTTTTCAAAAAGCCTCTGCTCATTATAAAAACCATGACATTCAGTGTTCTGAAAATAGTAAGGCTTCTTAGCCTTGTTTGGCCCTCCTCAGCAACATCAGAAAGATATGGCGTCGGGATTTCTTATTAAAGAAGCTGGTATACGTCAAAGCGATTAACTCGCAAATGCAAGTCTCCAGCCTGTCAAGGTTACCAAAGCGAAACGAAAAATATGAACCTCTGTTATTACCTGTCTGGAGAAAAAAAAATCATAACTGGTATAAAAAGTTAATCTGAAGTAAAACAAAATAGTACTGGAAGGTTCCTCCTGGAATAAGCATTAAGTCTCACAAATAAAAGTTTGACACAGAGACGGGAGATGCAGTGTAGCTGGAATAAACCAATGAATTCTGAGAACTTTGACAGCGGCTGGACTGTATGACTCACCCGCAGGGACTGTGATTACAGGAACAGAGAATGTGTGCTTTAGTCATACACACATACACTCATAGAAGAACGAATAAAGTGACATGTAATTTTTGGGCTGCTCTCACGGTGACTTCCCCCGATGAAGCGAGCCAGGCAGCATCGCTCAGATCTCCCAGACGGGGCCCATTCAGCTGCTCCGTGGGCGGTTTCCAGTCGAGCCTCTGAGATTCCGCCACATCGGAGCGGCTGTTTTTCACCCTTTGCACAGCATGAGTGTGACACACTCATTGGACCAGAGCAAATTGGCTTCTGAATACATCCAATCATCTTCGGCGAGACGAGCACCCACTCGTCCCGGCGCTGCGGAGCCTGACCTTTCTCCGGTAGCGTGAATGGGAACATCGCATGTTACAGGAGTTGCATCTAGACTGCATTGAAGGCCTCTGGCTGTGTGAGGATCATAAACAGGCTGAATTCATCTGAAAACACATCAAAGACTCCATTTAAAGGAAAATCAGGGCGCTCATTATAATAGAGAACTTGTTATTCCCCAGACATTTGCAAAAGCAACATAAACACTTAAGCAATCCAAGTTTATTCTAATGGGAATATTGCTGAGAAGAACAGATGTTTCCTTAAAACTATATTAATCTGATAAAATCCTGAGGTATTACTTTTAAAGGGTGCCAGAATGTGGACATCTTCCTGTAATCCCCAGAATTTCAGAGGTACTGTCTAGAGTAAATCCTTCCTCTAGGACAACATGATATATGATTAACTAGCTGTTAACTACCTAATGACCTCCTTGGTTTAAACTAGTCTGGCTTCTAGGCTGATCATACCACTGTAACTGCAGTCAGAAATCTGCTTTCCTGACTTTAGAACTGGGTATCGTGAACAATCAGATCTTTATATATCGCTTTTCCGGATTCAGATTCACCAGCATGGAGTTAAAATCGATTAATCTTCTGTGTCATTGTCAAGCAGGTGTTTCCCACTGCTCAGGCCCATCATCTGATAAGTCTGTTCACTTAATTAAAACACTTAATTACAAATGAATAGGTGAGTAATATAAGGAGTGTGGGTGATTGTGTGCTCGGGCAGATAAGTGAGTGTGTTTCCTGACAGCACCATGAGAAGCCGGCGTGTTCACGTTGGTGCCGCCTTCCGCCCCGTGACACAGGCTTCTTCTGTCATGGTGAAAGTGCCCTAAACGTGTGACTGTCAGAGTGAAGAGTCCGGTGAGGGACTCGAACCCCCCATGTAGCACCCCCTGAAGCCTCTGTTTCCTGAGACAGCCCTCCCGGTGCAGCTCTGATAATTTGGCTGATACTTTTAACTTAAAAGACTTTGCATTGCATATGGGGGCAGCATGGTGGTGCTGTGGTTAGCACTGTTACCTCACGCCTCTGGGACCAGGGTTCGAGTCTCCGCCAGGGCTTCACGCCTGTGGAGTTTGCATGTTACCCATATTGTCACAGGGTTTTCTCCAGGTACAGTACTCTGCTTTCCCCCTACAGTCTAAAAACATGCTGAGTTTAATTGGAGTTACCAAATTGTGAGTGTGCCCTGCAATGGATTGTACCCCATCCTGTGTTGTTCCCTGCCTTGTGCCAGTAAGCTCCAGATACCCCCCCCCCTCCCCAAATAGGACAAGCAGTTTCAAAAAATGGATGGGAATTGCATACACTGCATAAGAATTAGTTCACCATTCAAGACTAAATGTTAGACACCAATTTACATCTTTAGAACTCAACAAATAATCAACTACATAAAAATATGCAATTCAATGTATTTGCTGTTTAATGGCTTGCAAATTAATGAAGCCAGGAGCTGCAGTTACAAGCATATTTACAGGCCAAGATTCAGGGTACTATAGAGTGAAAATGAATGAACTTAATTATTAATACATGCACCTAGTTTTGGTCAAGTTACTGACAAATGAAGACCCAGCACCCTAGTTAGACATCACAGCTGCCCCTTGCTGCTTTAAAAGGGCCACATCCGCTCCTATAACATCATCTCCAGCGAGCTACCAGGGCCCATCAGTTACTGAGGTGTCGCACAAAGCCCGTTTTAACACTACTAATAACAAGTAATCTTGGTCCTGAACAATAAATACTTAAGTTTCTGGAATTTTCATTTTCTCCTTTTTTATCCTTGGACAAATATAATTTTTTTCCCATTTGTGTGTGGCTGATTTTGTGAAAATTATTATGTGCTTAGGAAACATATGCACTTTTGATCTCTATGATCGATAAGGGTGATTAGATCTTTGGTGGTGGGATGGGGAGCCCTGAGGATGAGGAGAGAGTAATGCTGACTTCACGCCCTCTGGCTTAGACCTATACTCTTTTTGATTTCTGTAGATATCACTATCACTGTAAGCAGAGGTACCGTCGAGATGCTTTCCTGCTGAGTGAGGAAGGAGCAGAATGTTAGCTTTGCAACCGTGACTCCTTTGCCCGGAAGATAGTATCAGATGGCAGCCAGTTTAACATGCTGCAGACGTTTGCCGGATTGAAGTGGGAATGACGAAACATCCCTTATATTGTATTTAAGGTGCCACTTGACCCACACACCTTTGCTTAGCTTGTCTGCTTTCTCTTGGCTATGTCAATGTTCGCAGAACATTGGCCAATGTTATATGAAGGGCTTCCCAAAGTTGGCAGAGAATGTTGTTACTGTAACAATAAAATGTTATTTCCACATTTTACATTTTAAGAAAGGTTTTGTCAAAATCAGTATGATTAAATTATAACCTGAAAATTCTTTAACTGCAATTAATTGTTGAATGATGTTGTTTTATGATAAAATGCTACATTATAAAAGTGTTATAAGTGTATACTATGGACATGCCATGCAGCTTTGAATCATAATCTTTGAGGTATAAAGTCACAGTGTCATCCCCTGATCTACCATTCCCTTCATTTGTGTTTCTATTGTTAGCCTTAGCTGTAGTAGCAGTTGTAGTAGTGGGATAACATTCTGGGAACATCAGGAAAACTGGACAGTTTAAACGTGCCAATACCTTAATCATAACATTCAAGTAAAAATTCCTCAAACAAAAAATTGTTGGCAGTGTGCGTCTTGCTCTCTCCTGCTTTTGCTGCTCAGAATCAGATCCAGTAGAGAGCCAATAGCTAAGTGCTCTATAAGGAAGGAACCTTCTTAGGTAGTAAAAGGCCAGATAAATGTTTTCCCCAGTAAACTCTCATGTCACAGTATAAAGTACCTTGGAAATATAATACAGAAATGTGGCTGCATTGTTCAGGTCAGTTACCTTTTAGGTGGCCACTTACCCAACTGTAAAAATTAAATCGGATGCACAAAAGCAAGTCTTCAGAGCATATGAAACTGTGAGAGAGACATCCACCAAAATAAAGAATGACATTTAAAGCCCTCGACTGTGCCTATGGTGTAAGAGTTTCCTACATGTCGAAGTGTTGATTCACGGCTAAAATAGTGTCAAAAGAGAGTAATGAGAACATTTGCTCTTTGACTTTCAAGATATGTGGTCATCAGACCAGCGAGTAACTTCCTCTGCCGTGCTAGGTAACGCCGCTCTGCCTTTTTGGTAAACCGGTATCCAGTCTGGTGGAGAACACATATATTTAGGGCTGATCTAAAAAAAGACATGCAGTGGCTGCATCATCCTACACAGACAGACTGAAAAGAAGGAGAGGAATAAGAGAAAGAGGAGGGGAGAGGATGCTCCTAGACTAAAATGATCTTGCAGAAGATAGCATAAAGAAAGCTAGTGGAAATCCTGATCCAGACTATCTGCTGATAGAATTATAATCCCTGTACAAGCTGTAAAATGGCCACTGGGGGCTCCCAAGAAGCAAGGCGGCTCTATTTGAAGACAATGAGACAGAGGAAGTCTGCGGACACATTACGATAGCAGAGGATCTGTATTTCAAGGAGAAGCGGTTCCTCTTACGGGGGCGGGGGGTTTGGGGGCTGCCAGCCGGACTCAGGCAGTCCTGACCAGACTGCTCTCTTCAGACATGCAGGCAGAGTGGAACACCATATGCTTCCACTTGCTGCTGGGGAAGAAATGGAGGAAGAGTTTTCTGAGCAGAGCACAATTCCTCTGTGAGTTGGAATGAAGTGCGCTGCTTTTTCTACCTGCCCGTGTCTATCAAATTGTCGGTCTGTTTAACCATCAGGCTGTTTCTGTCTGTCTTGCTGCTTATTTCTCTCTCCTTCGGTAGTTTCTCTACCCCACCGGCCATTCGGCTTGGCTGGGCCTCACCTGTCAGGGACGGATTTCCCCACGAAATACTGAAAGGTCACTCTATCATCATTGTCCTCAGTGTGATTCACTTTCCCTCTGTTCAGGAGCCCTGCCTACAAGCCTACATGAGTACTGACACACATGTCACTTTATACAATGCCATTGCACAATTTTGCACCCCACATTCACATTCTAGTTTTCTCACTGCATTATTTGCGCTATTAATACTGTAAATATTAAATTATCTCTTAATTCTTGCAAATACCAACAATTTCCAATAATGCTATTTTCTTATTACCCATTTTTTTAAAAATCTGTATATCTTATACAGTATATGTTTACGTAAAGTTGGGGGGAGCACGCAAGTCTAAGAATTTCATTGAAACTTGAAACTTGAAACTTGATGTGGTGGCCGTGGAAGCAGGATGCAGTGGGCGTGCCCTCTGGGGAGCTCTGGGTCCCATGTTTTTGCTCAGAATTTCAGGAAGGTGGGCTTCATTTGGCTCTGACATCATCCACCTCTACAGGACTGATGCGGTCCTATGGACAGTTACCACAGCGAAATGTATAGCTGTACAGGGAACCTCAAGAAATGCACAAGTAACAACATTCAACAAACTACAGCAATGGAACTACAGCCGGCCCTGTAAACAGAGGAAGAGCTGCTTCCTGTCTGAAAGCGTAATAACCAGGCTGCCTCAACCAGCTAACTAGGTTACCCATACTAATCAGGCAAGCAGTGATGTTTAATACAGTCCATGCTCTAAAGGGGAATGTTGTATTCTGATGACTGGGGGAAGAGGAAGAGTGGGCTCTATCAATTGGCTATTTTGGCTATTTTAGGTAACCAGGTAAACTAGGATGACCGGATAATCCACGTCAGGGGATTAAGCTAGGACAGGATTTGTGAGCTACCATTTCAATTAAAAGGACCCGGATTTTTGATTTTGCTGTGTGCTGATTGGTCAGGCTCTAACGTGTCACTAATATTAATGTGAAAGAAATGGGTGAATTAAGCATTAAAGGTGCACATGAAGAGAGAAATGGGCCAATCTGCCTTTAGTAGCATTCCAGCAAAACAGGCAATTTAGCAGTCTATGTGCGACTGAGAAAACCAGTACGCCTATAGCAGATACCAAGCTGCGGAGACTTCATGCACATTTTAGAAGAGTAACTTGCATTCCCATTGGCTGGTGGGTGGTCTATTGTGCATCTCCTTTCACTGACATGCTAAACCATATTTCTGCAGCAGAAGTTCTGGCAGGATGCTTGTTTTCAATGCACATAAATATTAATTAATTGTACTCTGGACATATTCCCTGGACAGGAAGTACATATGGTTTAAGGACTGCTCTGCTGCTTTCTCATTAGCACAATAACTCAAAAGTATTTGGTGGATCTTTTTCAAACTTTGCAGGATCATTGTTTGGATGAAGATCTGGAACTGATTAAATCTGAGATTTGAGAAAAAGTGCCCCAAAATTAAAGTAAAGCTGCTTAGTGACACCAAAAGGAAAGATGACTGCAGAAGACATTTGACCTTGTGAATATGATAAATCGAAAAGTGTTTTATGGATCTTCTTCACAAAAACATTATATGGGTGATTTCATCAAAGTTTTGTTTTGATACAAATCTCAACAAAGGCAGCAGTGCTGTGTAGCAGCAAAGGAAGGAAAGGGAGGCTGCACAGGACTGTTGGTCTCATGAACTCAGAAACTCTAAAAGGATTTTATGGATCTTTTTCCGAGGATCGCTGTATATGTGAATCCTATTTCATTTTGAGACAATCTGTACCAAAATTGAAGCAGTGTCACTTAGTAGTAGCACATGAAAGGACAGCCACAGACGCAGATCTGGTAAACCTGATTACTTTGAAATAAGTCACACAAAGTTAGACTTTTCATAAATATTTTATGGAAAGGTGGGGAGATTGTAGAGGTCGGGGGGTGTGGGAGGAGTAGCGCAAACGTTGGGGGAAGGCGTGACTGTGCCGTCCAGGAGAATACATTGTTGTTCTGACAGCATCTAGTTCAAAGATGCTAACTTTATCTGTATGTCGACCATGGGAATATGAAGCGAGGCCACAAGACATAGAGCAGTTCACTGTTTAGCTTAGAGTCATTGGGGATCTTTGTAAATTGGATCCACATTACGGCTTAATGAAACATTTCCCGTCTTTTCCACCTCGATACAATCCAACCCCTGATGCTCACTCAGCATGTGCTTCAAACTAGGCCCCAGGCTTGGGCAAATTCTGAGATGAGAGACTGTAGAATAACCTAGATCCCCAACTGCAGCGACCATCAGATCAAAATTTATTTGACATATGTCTCTATGAAATTGCTAGTCCAAAAGCAATATCTGAAATGCAATTGTGAGTGTCAAAGAAGAGAAGTCACATATAGCAGAATTTAAGAGTTATGGTGACGAATAATCAGGAACCTTATTACAAATTAGGGGTCATAGTCTGATGTAAGGAGCTGCTTTAGCAATCAGTCATTCTCACGAAAGGTCATGCCACTAGAAACATTGATACACCACAGAAGCAGAATCAAATTCCATGAGATTTTGGTCTCCTACACAAACCACACACTTGGAATCAATGATGTGCCTTACACCCTAGGCGTAAATATGGCTGGTTTCTGAAAGTGAAGTAATTGTATTTACTGGTCTGGAATAATAAGATTCCACTCGCTCTGTATCAAGCAAGCAGCACAGGGGTTGTTCTTGTGCAGTCCTTGGAGAGCACGTTGAGTGATGAGCTTTCAGTGCAATTTTTGGTTGACATGTGAAAACAAGGAGGGCCCTGGGTAGCACACTCGTCACAGGTGTCCCCCAGAGACTCACAATGACGCAAAGATATTTGGCTCCACTTCAGCGATTCCTTTTCCAAAGGCGTTGCTCAGTGGCATGTAATGGTTTCACTGTGATATGGTCAAACAGCAGAGGGACGTTAATTCCCCCTGAGAGCGCTGCCCCCCCCATGACTACACCGACTTGACAGATGTGGGCTTCCCCAGAGAAGCCAAGTCTTGGGAAGTTTGCTGCTTTGAAGTTAGGTCTCATTACAGCGAGCCTTGTGCCTGGCTAGACGGCTCTTGAAGATCTTGGAGAGGAAGCGCATAGACAAACATCATATTGTTCATTAGAACTGGCTTAAATGTGGCATCAGGCATCGTCGATGCAAAAAAACGTTATAAAATGGATCAAAGAAATGTGCCCGTGAACCGATGCCTAATTGAAATAATCACAGACTCCAACAAATGCAGAAATTCATGTGTATAAATAGATCGATTTCAGGCCAGTGTTTGATTGAAGCCTGCTCTGTGTGAAAATTCAGGATGCAAACTTGCTGTTTTCTCATAAAGAGACTTTATTGCGAGGCACAGCGGATGTTGTCCCATTATGATGTGCTTTGAAATGTTTTATGGCAGCTTACAGCATTTTTATTTATAGCCCCGGAGCCTGTGAGTGTGTGTTCCTGGGTTTGCTTTTCTTTTTCATTCTGCAAAGGGCAGGGCTGCTTGCAAACGCCTAATAAGCTCCATGAGATGGGAGATTGCCGGGTCCTGAGCCGCCCTCTGCCACGCTGCTTCACTCCCGTACCACTGTGAGTGGATATCGAGGTCATCAGACAGCAACGACGAGGCCACCCATCCTCTAGACCAATACAGTACCCGGGAAAACTGTGTAGAGCAGAGGAAGTAAAAAGAAAAAGCTTCCATGGCAGTTCTTATGTGCATGATCGAAGTTTATGCAATTGTGTGTATGTATATTCCTGCCTGCTGTCTAGCTACAGGCATCCAGAAAGTTAAAAAGTTTAATGGAGGTTATCAAATGGCAAATATTCCTTACAAAGCAGGATCTTAACTTTGCTGCACTGCGGTTATGATAAAAATTTCGAAACATGCCCTTTTCATAGAGTGAGAGATAGTGGGTTTGATAAAAGGGTAATTATAAGTCTTAGTTCTTGTCACAATTACCATGTACCAGATTTAGTGCTCTGAATGTACCCCAAGCAGCCACATAAAGGAAATAAACTATTTTCTGGATGATTTGCTTGCTATCCATCTTGGTCACTGAGCTGTTTGCTGTATACCTTAATGCCATAGCTACTTATATGGTCTGGTCGTCTGTGGATCTTAAAATATTCAACAGTTTCAGGAGTATGTAACCCAACAAAACGATATAGACTTTTCGGTGAATGCTGAAATAATGAAGCGGGCGAAGCCATTCAAGGTTTGAGCATGAGACACCGAGCTGGCAGGCTAGGAAAACAGTCATCACAGGGAAATGTAAGTCTTATAAAAGGCCCCTTTTAGGGGTAAAGGTTAAAAGAAACAGGCATGAAAGAAGCCAGCAGAGATCACCACAGCAGAGCCAGAAGGTCCTCCTGAACATCTGCTGTGGGGCTAAACACCAGCTTGCTTTCATTTGGCCCTCAGACAGAAGGAGTGAAGATGGGGGGGGGGCAGTGTGGACTGAGCCCCCCTTAGTTAGCCTTTGGGTTCTGCACTGTGTTGTAAACAGAAGGGTGCTCAAAGCTTGCTCTGTGTACACTCCCCCCACCCCGCCACCTAACCCCAGCCTCATCAAAATGCATGCCTA
>JAODLD010000144.1:26198345-26209611 GCA_026781065.1 Mormyrops boulengeri | reverse complement strand
ACCTGCATGTCCAAGGTGTGAGAAGGTGCCGTAACTTAACTCTCCTTACCTGCATGTCCAAGGTGTGAGAAGGTGCCATAACGGAACTCTCCTTACCTGCATGTCCAAGGTGTGAGAAGGTGCCGTAACTTAACTCTCCTCACCTGCATGTCCAAGGTGTGAGAAGGTGCCGTAACGGAACTCTCCTTACCTGCATGTCCAAGCTGTGAGAAGGTGCCGTAACTTAACTCTCCTCACCTGCATGTCCAAGGTGTGAGAAGGTGCCGTAACTTAACTCTCCTCACCTGCATGTCCAAGCTGTGAGAAGGTGCCATAACGGAACTCTCCTCACTTGCATGTCCAAGCTGTGAGAAGGTGCCGTAACGGAACTCTCCTTACCTGCATGTCCAGGTCTGGTGTGGTCATAAGTTTGTTTAGCGTGACTTTGTGTCACCTTCCCCTGTGTCCCTCAGCGTCACAGCTGTCAGTGGTCGCACCTGTGCCTGCACAGATGGAGGGCATGTACAGCGCACCAGGTGCTGTACCAGGTGGGGGCCAGGTGCTGTAAACACATCACCTTTAGAGGAAAAAGGATGTAAACCCTAATAATCCTCCATGTCTGCTCACTACTCTGGTGTAAACACCAAGAGAGGAACACTAGAACACTAGGTGATCTTACACCACAAATTATAACACACGGGAGGCAGGTATCTGCATATCACTGGGTTTTTGCAAGTCTTCCTCCTGTCCCAGGTTAAAAACACAGCTCTTTGGATCTGTGCCATAATTATCAGCAACCTGCACCAGTGGTACTTTCTGCCTGTCCATCCTTTTAAGGGACTTTGGCTTGGATGTAATCCATCAGCACCCTGCCGATTTAAGGGCTTCTGACACTGTAAACACAGCGGGCAGATACCTGTCCACAGTCCGTATCTGCTGATATCTTTCAGGTAAGAGCAGTGCTGATAAATGTCATCAATGAGGTAGTCTTTCAAATACGGCAGTTTAATAAATCTCCCGATATATCATGAATATTGGCTTATCAATAGTATAAATTGAAATAATTTCTCACATAGTTTTGTTTGCTGTTTAATTTTGAGGATTCCATTGGGCTGTATTTAATTTATAGGCGCTGACAAATATTGATTTAACAAATATGTAACCTTTTTACAAAATGAACACTTGTTTGCTAGTTTGAAAATAACAGAATAAACATTGAATATTTTGCGGTCCATTTCATTTAAAGGCACCGACATTTAAACGCTGTGAAATCGTCCTTATCCAGAGTTACAATAAAAACGAATCTCCGGAGGCTGCGGCTCTTTTCTCAAAGCTGTAAGTTCATCAGAGGTGGAGACTTCAGTTCCAGAGAGTACAAATCCAGACCAAGATTTAGTTTCAACCAACCAGCTGAGTATAAGGAGTTACAGTCACAGAGTACTCAACTGGTTGGTTGAAACAAAATCTTGGTCTGGATTTGTACTCTCTGGACCTGAAATCTCCGCCACTGGTGCTATGTAATGCCGATACTAAACTTTGCAATAACGATAAAGAACCTAAAAATGTCAAAGACATTAACCACTAGTATGAGCATAGAATGTGAAGATAGAGGAACTGAGAAGGTGACTTGATAGTATTGTTCCTCTGGAAGCCAGACAAAGCTTTTCCCAAACTTTAATCATGCAAGAATAGTGGCTTCTTAATAGTGCTGTCTATGAAATTTATACCTGAAAGGGCCATTTCCCATTGTCGAGAAGGAAGAATGCACCAAAGTTTATCCGTCCCCAACCATTACGAATGCATTTCAAATGACGCCTCGTTTGTCATCCATTCCAAGACTATAAATAGGTGAAATGCTCTTTCGCGGCGCACCCGACCTGTTCCCGAAGCACAATCCGTACCCTGAAGAGGTGAAGTGACGGATTTTCCTTAAGGCCTCACGAAAGCGCTTTGATTTATTTCTCAAGTCTGAAAAAAGAATGTGTGCACTGAAGAGTCAAGAAATCTGTATCAACATGTAAATCGGAGCCAATATGTGATATATGCTGCTTGAGATTCTCTGAAAAACAAAGGACAACATGAGAGAAATGGACTTAAGTCCATTAGTCCATTTTTAAACAAAGATACATGTGCTTTTATATATATATATATATATATATACACACACTATAAGGAGCTGTCTCTGAGGAAATATAAAAGCCAGTGCTGCAGTAGACTGGAATTACAGGCAATTAAATTCCAATATTACCCAGGACAGAACTGCGGCCTTATGTGCCGGGAAGGGATTAAGATGGGAATGAGATGAAAACAAATGAAACGGAGTCTCTTGTCCGATATCATACTGATATAAGTTTATATAGAATTCGTTTTCATTCATGTGTAGAGAGGAATTGTTCATCTCCCTGAGGATAAATATATGTCTTTTTAAGAGTAATTAATGTTTCATTACTCCTCTGATTCTCTTTCTGTTTGGACTTCTTTAGTGCTTTGTTTGGGAGCTTGATGGAATAAGTGAATATCTGGCACCTAGAGGCAGAATCACATTAACCACCAGACATAATTTGATGTAATTCAAAAGAGGGAAAAAAACAACCTTGCGTAAGCAGACAAAATAGACTGAATAGAGAGCAATACTGCTTCATATACTGGTGACAGTGGGCCACGACCTGTATCTACCACCAGCGAGGAGTGATTATGAAAACGCTGCAGGAACAGAAAGGCCACAGAGGCCTTTAGGAGGAGCGCAGTGCCAGCGAAGTGTAAACAGCATTTGAAGGCCGCCGCCAATCCGGCAGCACCAGGAAGACAGTGCCGGCAGGGGAGCCGTCAGAGTGGCGGTAAATACACAGAAGGCTTCAGACGGCCGTGCGGCCAGGCGACCGCCTCCTGCTCTCCGCTCAAGCCTATGCCCTCAAGCATCTGTTTCATACCCATATTACCAGGCCCTGAGAATGAAGAATACAAGAAATACGTACTGGACCTGCCATGATGTGACTCATGCTGGGGGGGGGGCGGAGGCGGGCAATTGGAAACTCTGAAAAACATTTCACCACCACCCCCCCCCTTCATTTTTCTTTACCCAATTCCAGATATTTCCATGTTTTTCAAAATGTCATGAAAGGAAGGATTCAGTTAAGTCGTTGAGGCTAATTAAGCATTACGGTAATACCGTGCATAAAATCATGCAGAACAACGAAGTGGGAGTGAGTCTACTGAAAAAACAACCGCCCTGGACATTTTGTTTTTTCTTTTGATTTATAATGGTCAAATCGTTCACCATATGGCGCTCTGCTGTCACGGGCGTGCAGCGGCAGGCAGGAGTCTCAAGGCAGCCGCAGCCGCCGCCGCGGAAAAAGGGGGACACTCTCTGTTACGGAGGTTGCGACTTTCCGATTCTTTTTTTCCTGGTAAGTATAAATGCAGAGGGGTTCCCGTAACGAGACGACAGACACCAGGGAGAAGCCTGCCCACCGCTAAGTGCGCCAGCCGCACGGCCCCATACAGCAGCAGCTGCTCAGCTGCCCTTAAAATAACATCACATAAACGTGCGAAAAACCTAAACGAGACGGTAGGGAGTGTCCGGTGGCTCCTGCACTTTCTGTAGGTCCGACAGTGCTCGCTGTTTTAATCATAACAGGCAGCCCAAAGTTAGAAGGACCCAAGGCTTGGAGATTTAAAGCTGCCCAATAACTAAATATCTTACGTTTTTCCACTGAGGTTAGCAAGCTCCCTCTGTCATTACTCACCATTCCAAGCCTTGTATGGGGGAATCATATCTTGCCTTCTATGTATATTCCGCCTTAGTTTTCATGTCAATGGAAAAGATTAATCGTTCGGTGATCGAAACGCATATGTGAGTTTAATGATGCGGCTTGAGTTTCCTCCACTGCCGTTAAGCTGCTGTATACATTCTTTTACAGTCCGACTTTCAGTTCAACTTGCATGTGTTTCTGGAAGCCGACCGCAGACACCTTCTTGGCACAGTGCTGCTTTCAGAAAGTGCTGCGCGTATGTGGTCTAAGCGTGTGCCATGTGCTAGGCTGGATTCAGGCGCTAACTGGAAGCTGTCTTTCTTCATGACGCTCCAGTCAGACCTGCTGTTCACAGGTCTGGGCCCCTTTGGCTACATCGCATTTGTCCAGGAGGATCTGCAAACTGTTTTTATGGCAGGCGGCATCTCTCAAAATGAGCTCCCTTGCTTGTACGTTCCCGGTGTAATAAAACATTCAGCAATGCATCATTCCGCTATGCGACATAAAACTCCTAACTTCCTTACTTGTAAACAAAACATAAATCAAAAGGCTTGGTCTTTAGCATTACCTCCTCATTCATCTCATTACAATATCCTGTAGAATTGAAGATAATCATATCTGAAATATACATAAGTACCATGTAGGTGTGTGTCCCAATTTGTATTTGTAAGTAACGGGACAAGATGATAGCCCTCTGCTCACAGAGATTTAAAATTTGTCAGGAGGATCACAGTTGGCTGGCTAAGCTCTTTAGGCTTTTTATACTCAATGAGGTCGTCTCACGTGGAGGCTACTGGGACTGCAAGGAGGACCAGCTCAGTAATCGTTGGGGACCACATCTCGCAGACCTCACAGATCTCACAAACCTCATAGACCTCACAGATCTCGCAGATCTCATAGACCTCACAAACCTCGCAGATCTCGCGAACCTTGCAGACCTCACAGATCTTGCGAACCTCATAGAACTCACAGATCTCACAGACCTCGCAAACCTCGCAGATGTCACAGACCTTGCACATCTCACAGAACTTGCAAGCCTCGCAGATCTCATAGGCCTCGCAAATTCTTCAGATCTTGCAGACCTCGCCAACCTCATAGATCTCACATACCTCGCAAACCTCACAGACCTCGCAGACCCTGTACACCTTACAGATCTCACCTCGCGGATCTCACAGACCTCGCAGACCCTGTAGACCTTACAGATTTCACCTCGCGGATCTCACAGACCTCACAGATCTCGCAGATCTCGCAGACCTCACAGAAGTGGCTGGCTTTTCACTAATGCTGTGAGTCTACCATCTTAATGTTTTGCAATGCTATGTTGGGAGGTGCGGTCTGGTGTTGATTGCTTCTCATTCCATTTATAAGGCTGCTGATTTAGTTCTGAAATTTTTGGGAAATGGGCAGCACATTTGCTCAGTGGGAAGTGCTGTTTTCCCATGTCCTCTCATGTCCTCTCAAGTGGATGTGCTGGTTTCCTCCCACAGTCCAAAACCACACGGTCAGGTGTTGACAGTTATGTGATTTATTGGCATCCCATGCAGCTCCAGGATGAACTTAGACACTACTAATAATTATTTTAATTAAAATATTTTGAAATATCATGCTGCCTGTGATCTGAAGGTTGCTGGTTTGAGCCCGGCCTTGGCAGTAGAGGCATCCATCTATGGGCCCCCTAACCCCCCCACCGCTCTATGGGGGATGCCAGGTCGCTGCCATTCACTGTAACCCAAGCTTCATGGAGAGTAAGATGTGGTAAAGCAATAAAGGGAATTTCCCCACATGATCAATAGTGTCACTATTCTATTCTGTTCTATTCTATTCTATCAAGAAATTATTTCATAAATGATTCTGTAGAGAAGATGAGAAGATCAGGACCTGGATCTTCATTTGGACCGGTGACCGCTCTCACCTCCTGCAGCTTGCCACAGTTACCTGACTTTACGCCTCCATCACATTTAATCACTCAATTAAGGCTGCTTGGAATGAAAAAATTCTGAGCAGAGTACCTACAGTACCAGGGTTAAACTTGACTCATTAGATCCCTTATTACAGGGGTGCAAAGTTTAACTCCAGGAAAGAGCCGGTTCGAGCGAGGCTTAGCGGCTAGGCACACTGACGCACACTCCGTGAGCAAACAGCGGCAGCATTTACGCAGAATAAAAACGGACAAAATGTCCCTCAGCTCAGGCGAGTTGCGTGCGGATGTATATGGAGCTAGAAAAATGCACATAGCAGACGGCAAGGCTAATTATACTTAGATGGCTAACGACCGGGGAGGGGGGTCAAATGAAAAAAGCAGATAATACGTCAGACTGCATGGAGATGCGGCCATTCTAAAACAAACACCTTCACACAGAGACATACACACAAATAAAGGCACACACACACACACACACATTCACAGAGATACACAGCCAGCAGTATGCGGCCACACACAGGCACACGCGGCTGTCGCTAATGGTGCTGTAAAGGTCGCGGCACATAAAGGCTGTCGCCTCTTTGTTTGCCCAGGAGCTGAGAGTAGAAACCAGGTCCGGATATGCTGACTGGAAAGAGCGGCGGGATGGGTATGGGTGGCACACGCCTAACCAGCACCATGCTGAGCAGCAGGGGGAGGGAGAAGGGGGGGGCGGCGTGCTCTGCGTGACTTACTGACTCTGGCCCGCCAAGGACTCATTCAGAGTATTTCCCTGTGAAAAGTACCAGTATGGCACAGAATTTCATTTTCAGAGAGCGAGGAAGCGGCACACGACCGATCGAAGTCACAGACAGCACGCCATCAGCATCTCTCTCCACCTTCCGTTACCCTCTTCATTCATTTCCGGGCAGAGACACAACAGTAATCGCTTTCCTGGTGCCTTTATTCAGCGGCTCTGAAGAATGCTTATACATTTATACTACTGGCCATGTCCGGAGTCCATGATAAGTACAGGAAGCAGGCAGCTGGGGACACAGCATCAGAGGGTTAATAGAGGGTTAAGGGCGCGACAGCTGTCTGGGCAGCCGCCGGTGACGTTTTGGGTTTGGTGTAGAATGCCGGGTGCTTTTTATAGGCAGTGGTCAGCGAGGATTCAGAGGGGCCGTCTGGCCCTGAGTAAAGTGTTCAGAACGGCCGCACCCAGCCAACAGGAAGAGACGCAGGGGGGTGGGGGGTACAAGGCGCCACTTGGGGACAGGGGGAGGACAGACACCGAGCTGCCTCATCATTCACCATACAGAGCAGGCGAGAGTCCTGCTCTAAAGGCAACAGATACATGAAAAGGAGCTGGGAAGAAACAGAGGTGTGGAAGTTTTCAAATAAAACGTCAGGAAAAGCTCACTTGGGGCAGCCTGCTCGTTAGCCAGGTGCTTCACACCCCTGGGTCCCGGGTTCGAGTCTCCATCAGACAGGGCATTAAACATCCTTGGCGTCCTTGCTAATAAGCCATGCCTCTTTCTCTCCACCAGTCGAGCACAGGGCGAGCTGCAAATGGCCGCTAACGTGGCCCCAGTGGTGCGAGCCAAGGGAAAGTCTGCCAACGGCTTCTTGTGAGCATGCAGTGTTTCCTGGGGGGCCATGGGAAGGGACTTTTAATAAGAAAACTGGGAGGTCTTTTTATCTATGGGGAAATAACAATAAAGAAAGAACACTTCCCTTCTGGAAGCGGATTTGCAAACATTTACGATACTGAATGAACCATTCTGATAAACCTGTCCACGATAAAAATAACATTTTTTTCTTTATTGATAACGAATAAAACCTCTGCAGTCCGTTGTTATGATCTTTATTAAATTTATTTTATTGTTTACATTTCTCGGAACCTTGAGGCCGCTATATGTTCCTAGAGGAACAAAAAGATTCCAAGCACTTGGTTTTACTTGTAGCCTGAAATCCCACTTTATTTCCATACTACTCTTCCACCATATGTTCAGCCATGGAAGAGCTTGAATCAGGGCAGAGCACAGATACGTGTTGGTTGTTGGAAACATCAAAGAGGGCTCAGAGGAAGTGTTCATTATCAGTGCTATCGGCTCTGAGCTATGTCTTAAAATTTTGAAACCTGAACTGGTTCTAAAAACCAAAGTGCTCATTATAAAATACTTTTTTACTGCACCAGTACACCTTTTTTCAGTTTTGAACCAATTTAGCTGTTAGGAAACTGAAGCTTAAAGCACCTTTCATGTTTGCAGTATGATGATTAAATGATTACTTACAAACAGGGTCAATCTTGTGTAAGTTTGTGTAAGTTTTTAAATCATTTATGACACAGAAGATCTCATTTGTGTTTTGGGCATTTCTTGTTCTCGGATTGAATGATTGAGGAGTCTCATGAATCCTGAGTAGAGATCCCAGTGAGTGTGAGGGACTGTACACACACTTCAGGACCTCAGGAAGCACACACACCTCAGATCACTTTAGGGGTGTCAGGCAATATGTGCGCCTTTGCACCACAGAAGGAATAACTCACAGGCTGGTTTTTGAAGTCCATGTTGTGCAACAATAATAGCCAACAATAGTCCAATTGTCCCAAACAAGGAATATCCCGCTGTCATTGATATATTCTACATAAGGTGCTGATTTCAATAAATGATGTGTTTTTTATTCAGTTTTGTACTTCAAATGCATGGTTGCCTTTTGAAAAATTACCAACATTGTCTCAGTTTGTTTTGTTGGATGCAGTATTTTATTGAGAGAGCATTTGAAAGATAAGCATGTTTCAGTGCATGCATATGTGCAAAGGATACAATAAAAACAATAAACACAATTTGAAACTTCACACAATGGCGATGCCTTTCAAACGAGACCCAGAAATTTGAGAAGCTGAAGAGTGACTGATGGAGCCTGAGCGCAAATGGAAAATAGTTCCCGGTTCAGCAAGGAATTCGGACATTACGCAACACCTTCACTTGGAGGGGAAACTGAGGAGGAAACGGATCAAAATTAGTCCCGTTTGTTGGCGGGCCCTGGAAAAACATGAAGTCCTCTTGAAAATGATCTTTTTCGCCAAAACTGAAAACACAACTTTATAACTGTGATGCGGCAGGCTATCATGCTTTCGCGCAAACAGTCAAAAATCACAAGGGATACAACAGGAAGGCTGGTACCTATCGGCGCTCACAGTATGTTGCTGAGAAATATTTTAGCTCTACATCACAATTCAAAGAGAAGAGCAGAATCAGTAACATGTAGGCCCCCCCCCCCGTCAGTTCCCAGCCCCTCCCGTCAGTTCGAAGCGGGCTTCTGTTAAACACAGCCTTGTTCGCTGGCGCAAAACAATGCAGCTTGTCCCCAGGTAAAATTACAATGCATGGCGTAGGGTGTCAGGCCAGGTATGCGTGGTTCAAAAGGTGTTTGCCCAAACCCAGGCTCCTCCTGGAAAGAGTTTTGTTCAAGACAGCCTTTGTGTTCTTGGGGACTTTGTGTACTTAGCTTGACGTTACGAATAACGTTACTCGGGTTAATGTCACCAAAAAAAAAGCACTACATTTAGACGAGCCACTCGTCTTCGGTTTGGGCGGCTAGCTGAGGTTTATGTAACTGGTTTTCTAAGAGACACAGACTGGCACAAGCCTCACCAAATGGGGCTGTGTTGCCCTAACAAAGATGACCCACTCGAATATCTGCAGTAAAACCTGTTCTTTGCTGGTTCAGTATATTAATCTGTAAACTGTGCATATATGTCCTCGTGTAAAATGCGTTACACGAGGCCGTTCAGTTTCTTGACGATCACTTTTGTTAGTTTGAGCTTGACAATACTGCAGGTTTGTCCATGATATTACTTCTTCAAGCAGCCTAATGATGCACAAAGGGGATTACTTGCAGAAAGGCAGTAAGAGAAACGTGACGGCAGTATAAGTAGTATTGACAGTGTGATTGACAATGTTGCTCTTGGCCTCCATGATTCTCTTTATCAGAACAAGCTGCGGCCGACGGGGAGACGGATCGTGCCGTGAAAGCGAGAGCACATCAATGACGGCAGCGGTTTGCCGCAGAGGAATAATGCATGCGTGTGGGGGCTTTGATCTCAGAGCGGGGTGCTGCCACACACGATCAATCTGAAGGTGCAGACGGTGCTAGTAATTCTTCCTCACATGAGTTGGAGTCTCCAGCTCGTCGGGGCTGGGAGAGTCTGTATTTTTCAAGAGCCCCTCCAATAGCCCACAACCCTGGAAAAGCCAAAGGCCTGGCAGAGGTGACACGCGGCTTTGGGAAAGGGGAGGTAAACCGCACGGCTAATAAAGAGGAACGGCAGCAGTGATGAAGCAGCGATGTCTTGTCAGCAGAAACCAGAAAGTGAAGCACGAGGAGCACAGGCTTCCAGGGCAGTGCAGTGCCACAGTGGTCAGCAGTGATGTGGGTTCAAGTCCCATCTCTGGCTGCGTGTGTGGAGTCTGAATGCTCTCCCTGTGGTTGGGTGAGTTTCCAACAGTCCAAAAGCATGCAACGAGGCGAATTTGTGACTCTAAATTGCCCTTTATGTGTGTGGGTCCTGTGCAGGACTGGCATCCCATCCAGGGTGTCCCCTGCCTGATAAGTGGAAATAAAACCTCTAAGGCTCTTCTGGCTTTTGAGTTTGATTCGACAGCAATAGAACTCAAATATTCAACAGGGCATTTCCGCATGAAAATTAACATTTCTGTGACGCTGAAGTCTCGTTCAGGGCCATTTTGGCCCACTCGAGGTGCTCGCCCCGTTCCACCAGGCCCTGAGATCTGCAGGTGGCTTTTCATTCCTGCTCGCCCCTGGACCTCAGATGTTGGGTCTCGCTTCTCGGGGGGTGTCAGCTAGACTTACAGTCGTGAAGATGGAAAGGAGGGCCGTCCTATGCTGGGCGCGGACGTCTCGCAGCACTGCTCCAGCAACCCCGCACGCCCACGCTCAGCACAGAAGCATGCAAGTGTGATGGCAAACAGCAGGCAACATGTCTCTGGCTGCTGCTGGGACGACTTTATACAAACAAACGTGCAAATGCCCATAAACGGGGAGAAGCAGCAGGACTGTAAGGGCAGACAGGAGTATGCGGCTTCCGCTAGGCACAGGGCTGTGGTGCTGTTTCGCTCCGTGACACAAAGGAGTCCCCGTGTCAAGGACCAGAGGTGCAGATGGTCTGCAGGCAGACGTCTGTCAGAAAGGCTTCCGCGATGGCCTCAGCTTCACTCCGACGCCCGCCAGCGAATTTCATTAGGCCAGCTGGCAAATGTACACCGAAAATATAAGACTTTGAGTTATTTCTGTGTCGTGTGCCACAACAATGAATAATGCAGAGAAGTTAATAAGGCCATCTCTGTAGGAATACATTTTTGCAATAAATTTCAGAAGCGTATGAATATGGAGCTGGAACAGTGAAGGATAAAAAAAAAACTTATTCACTGTATGTGCATTCAAATATACTTCCTTTAATAATCACAGCATGTTATTTTGCAGTTAAATTACGTTGATTTTAAAGTCATGGAATGTTACCATAAGGCTGCGTGTGTGTGTATGTACAAATATATATATATATATATATATACACACACATATATATATATACATATATATATATATATAT
>JAODLD010000144.1:26162865-26198016 GCA_026781065.1 Mormyrops boulengeri | reverse complement strand
ACACACACACACACACACACACATATGAAGTACGAATTTCAGGTTATGTACATGTGTTCTACATACATGTCTGATCGTGTGTGTAATGTAACATTATGAACATGTAGACAAACTACTGAGGCCACACCAGGTTTTGGGTTTTAATGTTTTTCTTTTTTTCAAATCGGTTGAAAATGAACACCTCTTTGAAAATAGAGACTTACAGTAATATAGAAGATCATATTCTCTATACAACACAATTACTTTAAAGAGGTTATTTTTTTTTTTAAGTTGGTTGTTTTAGGCACTTGGAATCACAACAGTAATTTCCCTTTTTGTAAAACAATATAAATCTTTGGTCCTTTTAAATCCCATATATGAGGAAAGGATCCATTGAAACCACAATCTAAGAAGAATACAGCTTCGAAATCCGCTCACAATCCCTTTCTTAAACATACAAGTCTCTAAGTCTTTCATTTCAATACACACAAAGAAAAAGCTACTTCAAAAATACCCCCATGTCATCCAGCCCTCTGCGTACACATAAAAAGGGCCTGCAATTGTACAACCAAGACCAAAAAAAAGTTTTTTTTGTGGTTCAAAGGAGATATACAGCAGTAAAGTTCAACTAAGCACAGAAAAAGTCACATTTAGCAAATACATCTGTTTTTTTTAGCATCTTTTTGCTTCAAAATGGGAAAAATATAAACTTTATATATATAAATCACTGCTGTCGAACACTGAGCTTAACAAAGAGACCCCCCCCACCCCCACCCCAATGTCACATGACGCCTATCCCAGCAGTCTGTCGGCTCGGCCTTGCCGTGTCAGTTGCAGGGCAGCCAGGTCTGGTATGAGTTATTGCAGGAGGCCACCAGCGGTTGCACGCGTGCCACGTAGTAGTTGTTGAAGTTGACGTCCCGCACGTATGGCGCCGGCTGGTAGTAGCAGGTGACGTTGGTGACAGTGGGGATAACGTTCTGCTCGGCCAGTGCCCGCAGCGCCAGCGCCGAGATCAGGCCCAGCGTCTGCCGCCGCTCGTGGCCCATCAGGCACACCGTGCTCTCGTTGACCACGCGGTGCAGCGTCACCAGGCACTCATAGCGCTTGTGCTCCATGCCTGCGAAGTGGCTCTGCAGGTAGGCCTCTAGCTTACGCTGCTGCTCGCCGATGTCGGGGAAGTCGATGAAGAAGCGCGAGCACATGTAGCGCTGCAGCGACTTCATCTCTGCCTCGGAGGCCGCACGGAAGCCCCTCACCAGCAGGTGGCAGTATTTCAGCAGGCCACCACCCCGGATCTCCTCGGGGCTACGCGTGGCAATGGTCCTGTTGTGCAGGTGGCTCAGGGCCTCCTGGAAGTCACCATACATGCTCTCGCCCAGCACGGTGGGGTGGAAGCTCTCCGACATGGGTGTTTCGGAACAGCGGTCGAAGAGCAGCAGCGAATCCAAGGCGATCTGGAAGGAGTCCACGCTGAACTCGAACTGTCGCCGCAGAGAGTCCACGAACTTGAGCTCCACGTTCTTGCCCATGTTGTTGGAGAGTGAGATGAGGCTCCAGCGGTCCGTGTCGTTGCACACCTTCACCAACTTCTGCACATAGGCCTCCTTCAGAGTCAGGGGCGTGAGGCGCTCCTTGTTGACACCAGTCGGCAGGAAGTCCAGCAGGCAGTCCAGCACCACGTCCTTCACCAGACGGAAGGCCCGGTCATCAGCCAGCCTCAGGCCGAAGATCAGGTCCAGATCTTTATAGCCAAGGCCTGTGTCCTGGTGGAGAACGTGGCTGGCCGCTGACCCATTGAGTTTCACGTCCCGGACCACCATGCCCTTTTCCTCCAGGCGTTCCCGGACCACCTAGGGAGACGGAGACCATGTGAGCACTAGGGGGAGTGGACCAAGAAACACAGAGAGACGTGCATACACAGGCAGACGGGAGCCTAGGCACCAAAGCACAGGAAGTAAAGACGGGTACAGGGCAGCAGTACAACAGCAGCAGAGGACCTGCTAGTCTCAAAACAAATACACTTCTTCCCGTGAATGGACAAGGAAAAGGAATTATATTTGCCGTGAGAGTGACCAAGTAGGTGATGAAAGAGAAGGGGTAGATGTTACATAATGAGCAGGGGTGTTGATCCTGCATGGCGGGGGTTGGGCACACATAGCGCCGTCCTCACCTCATAACGTCCTGCAGAAGGGGCCCCATGTGCTGGTTGCGCCCCCCCAGCTGAGCACACATCTGCAGCCCACGCCATTGACGGTAATTGCATACATTTACCGCAAGTTAAAATGAATCGATCTGCCTCCCACACAAAGCCCCCCAAAGCCATCCACCCAAGTGAACTTGTGGCCTCCGTCAACAAACCCCCCCCCAACCCCCCACAGAGCAAACAAACCCGAGCTGCAGCCAAGCCAAACCGCGTGGCTGAACGTCGGGCCGCATTGGCCGGCCTGTTCCTCCGCCATCCCCAAGCACCAGGAGCCGGTGCCTCCCTATCCTCGCCGCTGACGCCGCACGCCCCCATACATCTAGCTGAACTCTACCCTGGAGGCCGACTGGTTAGTGACCGCTGGGTCAGGCCTGTTAACCGTGCTGCTTCTTTCCGGTTATGGGATGGCATGCATGGCCCTGCAGTTGGGCCCGTTACCACGGCGAGACACAAAAGGATGTAGCCAATTAAAAAAAAAATCCCAAGCATGCAGTGCAAAAAAAAACAAACTTGTGAGGAATGAAAGCTAGAGGAACATCTTCACAATCTTCCTGTTTCCTATCACAGCTGTCAGCTGATTAGCTGAAGGTTCAGAACAGTTCCGAAGAGTTCGACCCAGTACCATTAAAAGTGATTTGCAGGCTGATTCCTGCAACATATGTGCTGGCTACACACCAAGCCTAAAGCACACAAGGAGCCAACTACGCACTGGATTCCAGTGGCAGCCGTTTATACCCTTGGTGTCCTTACTATGAGGCATGACTGCACTGCATTAGATCAGTCCCATTGGTCATTCCTTTTGGTTGCCAGTATGAATCCCTTGACCTATTTTCAGTAATGCCCCCTACAGTGTAGGTTATGCTGATTTGGAGCCTATTCCTGGAACCGCACGGAGGCAGACGGACACCACGGGAGGCTCAGGGAAAAGGCCGTCTTGAACAGGTGCGGACTAACTCCTCGGGGGCCCTATGCTGACATGGGTAGGGGGCCCCCTAAGGCAGCCATTTGAGCTTTTCGGAGTTGAAAGAGAAATGAGAGGCAATTAAAATGAGGGAACATCAATAATCTGCTAACCAGAGTGCAGAGTGCCAGAGGTAAAACTAGGTGGGGGGCGTGACTGCTGTCGGTAACATTCACCGATCGGGGGTAGGGGGGTATCTTGCCAGCGGATTGATTGGGCAAATTTAAGAAGTTTAAATAGTCCGTCTTTTGCTGTGGCCCTTTGCTGCAGCCTCGGATAGCCTCCTATACGCCTTACTCCGTGAGGCTAAGGTTAGTCTTGAATGTCGTTTAATTGTGTTCTCTCCACGTCTGCTCATAATCTCTCTGTTGCTCTAATGGGACAGTATCAAAGACATGGAAGATGTAATGTTAGTCTTTGCACTGTTGTCTTCTTGTCATGCTTAGCAATGAAACAGACGCAAGCCTACCACTAGACTCCAGTGTGAAAACAAAGCTGGGTAGCGTGCAAGTATGAATAGACCATTTCAGCAGGGCAACTTTCTCTATCCTGAAAACTGTCGCTAAAAATGCGAATAAAAGACATACTGCTTGCTATAATTTCAAATATCGTACTTATATTCGTAAATGTAACTTCTGGAAATTCTGTGTTCATGGGGCCCTTTATTCCAAGTTTTTTTAAAAAAAATCAAAATTTTGGTTCCCCTTGAGCTTTTATTATCAAGAAATCAATTCAATCAGTACTGTCACTTTCAAACACCTTTGCATCTTTGAACATTTTTTTGGAGATAAACACAAACTAAAGCTTCTGCAAATATAAGGCTGATTTTACTGTTCTGGTCTTCAAAAAAAATAATGCTTTAAAGATTAAATGATCATGGCATAGATATGTGAGCAATTAAAAATTCAACTGGGGAGAATATATTGTGCTGCTTTTTAATGGCCACACATGTCTGTGTACAACTTGTAACCAGAAAAATTAAAGCAGATGTCACTCTGAAGTGAACTCCGAAGCACCAAAGTAACAAACAACAACACACACCATGGACATTATGTTCTGGGGGGGATCAAGGAGCCTGATAAACTGATAATCCACAAGCCTTTGTTACCAGCAGAGCGTAGCCTTATAGCTATGCAGATGTAGATATAAATGAGGGTGTACATTCACATGCTTGGGAGGGTTTGTCCGCTTACAAAGATCTCAAGAATTTGACATTTGTAAGTGTATATAGATTATCTGCGGAAAGGGCAAGCCAGTGCTCGCCTTTGCATGGATTCCAAGTGGAATCCCTTCAGGTTAAAATCAGCATCAGCTTGTTACTCCTTTAAGAGTGTGGCAATATACTATATCACTGGCTTCATTTTTCTACCCCCAGTGCTTTTTTTCCCCCATTTTAAAAGGTCAGGTACAGCCAGAAGCACATTCATAAAAGATGAGCAAATCAAAGACCAAAATAAACTGTGCAAAAAGGCAGATGCTCCAGTATGTTCTACAAAGAATAGAAAATGGGCAGATGCCAGGTTCCGTCGCACACATGAAGACACCTCTTCACCTGCACAGTTAGATTAATGAACTACTCATCATTCTGATCCCAGGTCAGATGATCACAGGCATCTTTACTTACTGGGTCAGACTTTGTAGGCAAGGGACAAGCACCGCTTTACACCCCTTTCACTCGTTTCAGCAGATTCACGGCATATTCCTTCAAGATTTCTAATATCAGCTTCTGGAGTCAGTAGGCATCAAGCGGCACATTCAGTGATCGTAACAAAAACCAAGGGCCTAAAATCAAGGGTTGCACTGCCATGTCTATGTATGTGTTCAGTGTTACCTGACTTCCAATCTAGATCTAAGTATGAGACACATGTTTTAAAAGATCGGCATCAGCTTCTGTACACATGACAAGTTGCGGACGTGCGCTCTGTCAAAGGCCATTAGCCAGATAAAGACCCCAAATATTGCCAAACCTTAACACGGAAAGAAAAAATGCAAGCCAAATATGGTCTGCGGTGAAACAATTCCAGTGTGCAAATCAATATCAGGATCGGTCACCTTTCCAGTTTTCCCTTCTCTCTTTTAGCTGCCCCCCCCCAATAAAAACCGAGCGTCACGCCAGAAAGACCGCAGGCGGAAAGAGATGCTCTGCATGTAATCGATCGAGTCACTCCCTCCGCACTGGCACAGCACTGCAGCCACAGAAACGTGTCACAGATGAGCTCACACTCCTACCGCTCTCACAGGGATTCCATATACAGACCAGCCACAGTCATGTGACTGAGGCAAACTGCCTGACATTTGTAATATCACACTTTCATCTGGCTCTGGCTATAGTCCATGAAATTGCAATAATAAATGGTTGTATTCATTTATCATTCCACACCCATAAACTCTACCTAAACAAACCTTTCAAAATAAATTGCACCTATGTTTAATAGGTTTCCTGCGAGTGTCCTTTGAAAAAATGAAAAGTATGGCCTCACTGGCTCGCCTCGAGGCTCTCAATACCTGGACAAACCCCAGCAGGTCTGCTTGGCGGGCTCAGGAATACCCACTGGAGGGAAAACCATTCCAGCTATTCCATCCCAGCATTCTGGAACCACTGTAATAGCTGCTGTGTCCGAACATTCCGGAGAATACTCTACAGATTTAGACGGCCCAGCTGAGCGGTGCCATTCTAGCCGCAGATGCTGACATCCCTCAAGTGAATCACTTCGCCGCTCTCACGCTGCCGCCAGACATGTCTGCCACGTATAATCATTTACCATGACAGAATCTTCACTCCGATAATTGGTCTTTTATAAATCCGTAATAAGCTAGATCGTAATACAGAAGCTTAACACTGCTGCTATCAGAAAAAGCTTCTGGGTTTCAAAACCAAGTCATTCCTTTCACAGTTTTAGCCAACAGCACATTAACATAATAAAATGTTGCCACGTCATTAAAACCAAGTTTGAAAGTGCTATTTTACAGGATCGTCATAACAAGGAATGAATTTTCCATCCAAGGAAACTCGGCCACCTACGGCTTCAGCTTCTGAGCTGTAACATAGAGAGTAGGTGGCTGATTTGACTACTGAAGGAGAATACATGTGTGGGGAAGCATGTATGGAAAAATGAAACATGAGCATTTCCAGAGAACAAGCCACGGCGGCACCAAAAATGATATATTCCACTGGACATGTGATCCTAATAAATACCTCCACTAGTGTTTACAGGGGTTCATTGGTGAAGGACAAAGGACAAATCTTTGCACCCTCTGGGACACAACCCATGCCATCCCACCGGGAATCAACCCCACAGTGCGCTGTGAGCTAAAGCAGACCCCTGGCATGATGGAGATGAGCTGCTTTTTCACAGTGGATGGGCCGCAGAAGAGCCTTTCCACAGTCGAAAGCAGTCCACAGACACGAGACAAATATACCAGATACACCACCTGATTAGTAGGCCTAGAATACCAGGAAATTTCGTACAGACGGGTAAGGAATCATTGTCAGGACTAAACATGCTGGACAGACGTGTAGAGAAATGTGCTAGTCAATTGTGCCAATGCAATATGCTGCTTGTATTCACTATTGTTCATTATTACTATTCCTACCAAATAGGGTTTAAAACATGTTTTGTCATTTTAAACGGTTGACAGTATGATGTGCATGTGAAACCAATGGAAACAATATCACACAACGGAAAAAAATTATAAACAGGAAAAAAATTAAGTAAACCGTTACAGTAATTTAATACTTCCAATATCAGTCTGCGAGTAAACCCAAAGGCAAAAGACTTTGGGCCAAGTCTGAGATCTCAGCACGATTACCTACTGGCACCTTCCCAGAAGCATACAGCTCCCAGCAGGATGGTCCAAGTGGCTGGCATTTATGAGAAGTTGCTCCCATCCACACACGGTTTATAGGAGCTTCTCCAGGAGTGGGTCTTGGTGTGAGTCTGGAGCCAATCACTGGAGCCCCAAAACAACAGAGCACCCTGGGTAGCATGCCAGTTCATCCCAGAGGCCACGCAACGGCCACCAATCACAATTCTGCCTTCCAGTTAATGCAAATCCATTCACACTGAGAGTGGGGCAGAGCTAAAGTGTGCCTACAGCCTGTGGAGCTCACCAGAGGTACTAGTGACCCCCTTCGTTACCGAGGTGAAGTTTTGTCAGCGCTTTGAAGCTTTGATCCACACGTCTAGTGTTACGGGGACGACTGGTACACACCCAACATTCTCTAAGAGAGGTCTAAACATGACACCCACCGGCCAGGAAACGAGGGTCCAGTTCCCAAAATCGCACAATGTTTCAAGGGGCCACACTGACCAAGAGATAACTTTGCAGGTGCACCTGCGCACAGGCGAGAGTGAGGGTACACACTGCACAAGCAGACACACACACACACACACATCCACAAAGCCCTTTCTCCCTTCCAAATTCAAGCCGGCAGCTTCAGTGTGTGTGAGTAATAACTACCTATAAAGGAACTTGTACTTCAACATCTATAATTAAACATAAACTGCCTAGCATGAAACTATGCACCCATCAAACTACCTCTTCAGTTTAATTTAGTTTAACACATCCGTTTACCTTTCTAAAAGCAAAATATCCAACGTCATCTACTAAGTTGATGCAGGGTTTAGGATTCATTATTATAATATAGTAAATCAACAATAAATTTGCTTTTTCCTTAGCACTTGACTAAAACCAGAGTTCGTTGTAATAAAAGGATGAAATTCTCCCCGGTTTAAACTGGAACCTTTGAAATATGTCGGAGAATGAGCACTACTCCAATACATCTCTGCCAAAAATAAACCAGTGACTTAGCTATTGTTGTCATTTAAAAGGCGCACGTCAATACATTCACGAGCAAATATATGCTACAAATTACGTAAATAGCTAAAAATAGATAGATAAATAAATAAATAAAACCCGCAATAAAAATATCCATCAGACTCAGACTAATCCTTTCATGGAGCTTCCCTTTCACTCGCGCTTAATATTGTGTATAAAGGCTTTCAGAAAGGTAAATATGCAAAGCACCAGAGACGGCAGGCGATATTATACAAAGGAAAGAATTATAAATAACTAGAAATTTAATTGCATTCATAAAGGCAGCGGTAACTCATAATGGAAATAAAAAGTGGCGACGATTTCACGCAAAACGTCTAGACCTTGAGAAAATAGGGGGATTGGGTTTCACTAAACTGTAACGGGGAGCAAATCGGTGTGAGTCTGCGACGTTCATTCACAAAATACTACCAGCATTAACACTTTTCATGTCTGCATTTAAGTCGACTCCCGAGAAAACCGTCTGTGCTGTTTCAGCACAGCAGAATTTGTGGACTAGGCTGTTTCAAGCGGAAATATAGAACCATTTAAATTTTATTTATAATATTACGGCCTTTAATTTTTATTAACGGGCGAATGTTTAAATAATAAAAAAAAAACGATTAGCAATCTATCAGTCTTAAATATGAGAGTTTAGTTATATTGCATGGGAATACTCTTAACACGTTTTGTACTGCCAAGATATAGTACATATAGTTGCCCCTTATTGCGTAGTTTCTGTCCAAGTTATATTCCAAGTGTGTGAATATAAGACCATAGGGAAGAGATACAACAATCCTAAAATCAGTTCTGAATAACTGCAGCCGCAATGCACAGATCATCGGGAGTAAGTAAGCCGAGCCTTAATCAGATACCGTCTCGGTTTCGCGTAATGCGCCCCGGTGATTTAGCACAATGTCACTCCGGCTCCGTCACCTTACCTGTACAATTTGTCGCGGTTGGACTGACAGTGTGGGGAAGTTTCCGCGCCCATGTATGGGAACGGTTTCCCCAAGGATCGAGTCCAAACGTTGCACCTGCTCCCAGGACAGTACACAGAATCGCCGACCCTGCTCCGACGCATCACCGGAGGACATGGCGATGTGACACCCAGCCGAAACGCAGCAAAGCTTATCTATACCGTTTATTCTCGTCGAAAAGTCACAATCTCAGAATTAACAAGCTACCGAAACACAGGGAAATGTTTGTTACAGATCTGGCTGGATGCTTTAAATAATAAATCGCTGGCGATTCTCTGTCCTAGCTAAATTGTATTAACCTCCGCACGCTTGACTATTTCCAATACACAAGCTTCCCCTCCACCCAAACACGTTTCATACAGTATGCTAGCACATTGGGTACAAACGGCTTTAAAAGTGCGAGGATTAACATAGACGCGGTCCGATTGGCTGCGCACTGTGGTTATGAATTATTAAGGCGCATCGGTAAGTAAGTATCGGCGTTACGCTAACGAGAGAACACCGCTTATTCACACCCACCACCCTGGGTCTGCGTAGATACAAAGACGGCGATGATTGGATGGCTGGCCACACACCCGTGACGTAGTAAAATATGGCTCCACCCTACAAAGTGGTATCCCCGGAGTCCCTTAAAATGACAGGACGCCTACATTGTACTGTATTGACGTGTGGAAAACTGCCAAATTACAATGTAGGTCTAAACAAAGATGTCAATAGTAAACTAATATGCAGAAGATCAAACATCCATAACGCTTCTCCAGTTCAGGATTGCAGTGAACCTGCAGCATGCATATAGCGGAAGGCATAAGGCAAGAGGGCGCCCTTCGCAGGCTGCCAGTCTATCACGAATCAATGGGACGTTTATTTCATTAAGTGAATTGATGAACAATTCAGCTGAGGGAATACTTACAGCATACATTGTGTTTTTCATCAAAGGAAACATGTTAGTATCCATTCATCCATGTATCAATATTCCAAAACCATTTATCCATTACAGAGTTGCAGTGTCTGTTAATTTATATTATGCTAAAGTGTCCATGTTCGTTTATATTATCAAAATATTCATTTATAGTATGAAAAATCAAGCCAAAATGGATGACACACTATAAAGCAAGCATTTTCTTTTTCATAGAACATCCATCTGATTTAGGTGATTTCTTGTAACTTTATGAGCCGAAGCTTTAACACAACATCTTATACCTTCTTATGTTTATCTTGAATTTATCCAAACAGACAATAATATTTTGAAGTTTGAGATAAACATGATATCATATTGTTCCCCATGTATCTCTAGTGTGCCAATAATTTATTTAAATAAACCTTTAAATGTCGTCCAACCACGGAGGTCAAAAAGAATGTTAATCAAATTTAATCAAATGAATTTCAGAAATAACATGGATTAAAACACATGCATTCAGCCAGGCTTTATCACTGGACACAAATAGTGGTGAGATAAGCGCCGCTTAAAAGCTGATATTAAAGAAGGCCAATGAAAACACAGACAAGAACGTGTCATACAGCTCCTATTTACAGAGCTGGCGACAGCTTGCATTTTACCACAGGTCATATTTTAGTTTGATTGGAGTTAAATGCCTGCAGATAGCCCAGACACGAAAGTCTGTTTTTCCACAGCTTGAGTGTTTCCACGGCAGAAATGTTTCCACTCTTTGCAGTTTTCATTGTTATATCAATTTTATCTTCATAGTCCCTATTTAAACACAGGTCAGGGTGTTCAGCTAGAAGGAAAGACTACTCAGATTTCATATCTGTATATAGATATAAAATTGAGATACTTCATTATATCTGTTCATCACTGCATGCGGTACTACTGATGAGTTGCAGAACAAGAATATAAACAAAAATTATCTCACCACAGAATTCACAGACAGAAGATACGCTCGGAACAACACTCAAAAAAAATATTAGGAACGTGACATGAAACAACACATTAATGGGTAGGATTGACTGTTTTTCAAATTCTTCACAAGTGAAAGAAACTAAATAAAGAGCATTATTTATATGCTCTAAGATTTATATTTATATGCTCGAAGATTTATATTTATATGCTGTAAGATTACTTAGCTTACTTGAGTTTTTGCGTAGCTGTGAAGAAGCATTTTGTTTAGGGTTTACATTGCGAGTGTGCAACATACCAGAGTAACCAATGTTGACTAGAGAAGTAAATAGACTTTCCTCAAATGTGCTTCACAGTTTCAAGCACATGGCTGGAAACATTCCCCTGTCTCTGTTTTGTCTTGGGGCACTAAGGCCACTTAATTCTCAGAGCGCTCTGCTTGTAGAGTCGAGGCAGAGAGATGATCTGTAATGAGAGTGCTTGGGTCGTGCTGATTTGGAAAAGGCAGCTCCAGTCAGTCGCAAAGCAGACCAAATTTGACATTCACAGCTGCGGTTCTGAGCAGCTGCAGTCAGTCTGTTGCAACATCTGTAACATCCAATACCTAAGCTCTATTCACATTGTACATTGTACATTTTTTAAATTCAGTAAGTGCCTTTCTATGGTGAAGCCCGGTGTGTCACTGAGAAGCCTTGGCCTGTGGTGATGTTGTTATGGTGCCCAAGCACCACCACATGTCAGACATGGAACCACAACTTGTATTGTACAATCCTACGGGTTGAAATTGAGTCCATTGTGCCCCTTGTTTTGGAAAATGACATTTTGCAGGTTAATATGTTCAATGAGATGTTATCAGTGACTGGAGAATAACAGAGCTTCTCTCACAGCCCAAAGGCAAATTCTGCAGGTGGACTGGTGTTTTCACATAGCTCGTAATGAACATATGTTTTCTGGTACTCTAGCAACATGTCCAACGTGTCCTGAACTCCAGGCACGAATCGAGCTGTTACTGAAAATCAATGTTAGGCATTCAAGCTATAAACAAGTTAATGTTATTCATTTGCTTGAGCAAAACGCTCAAAAAGTGGTTAAATACTGAAAGAAATGTAAAGTGAAACAAATATGTTTTTTGTCTGTTTTGTACTCTGTTCTGGGGCAAAGGTTTGGAAAAAAATCTTTTCGAATGGGCCCTTTTTTCCAAAGGTGCAGACATTAATAGTAAATAAATAAATAAGAAAATCATCAGAGGTACCATCCTGAAAGCATGGAGTGTTCCAAACATTCCCGTTCCCTGGACAACAGCATCCCCAAGCAAGCCTGTATCAGGATTGGAACAATTCCAGCCAACAGACAAAAACAATGGCAACCAACTCCTGCATCACAGGGTTATAAATAATTAGGTACATGACAGGAGGGTCTAGCTATCTTGTGGAAGGTAAACTTGTCACTTAAACGAGGAATATTAAAGGTGAAAGAGGATAAAAATCCTTTCGACAGTGATATCTCCATTTTCCAGTAACCAGTAGGTAGAAAACAAAGATTAGGGAGTTACTGGTATGGCTATGTGCATGTGTCTGGGTTGAACAATAACCATGTCAGGAGCAGAAGGCTGGGGCTAATGCACAAACAGCAGGCTAGTTTTTTTTTCAGTTTCTAAATGAAGCAATCAGCGCCCTGGGTGAACATAGTAAACAAATTGAACAATGGCTGGCACGGTCAGCCCTTATAGCCCAGACATCCACCTCTGCCATAAGTCCTGGGAATTTCCTGCAAACTGACAGCAGTCCCTTGTGTGCATAGCGGCTGATGCACAATGTCCCGGAAATACGTTGTTAAGCTATTCAGCAGCGGTACAATTAGCCAGCAAGAAGTTTTATGCCGTGACCCCGCCCCCCTGTCGGCAAATTTTACTGTCACTCTCTAGCCTGGTTGGCGCCCAGCCAGCATTAGGCTTTTGCAGTGTCTAATTTGTAATACCATCCAGACATTATACCACAGCATGAAGTATGGTGATGGAATTTTAAAAGCAGTACCTCCATGTACAGTTTTCCAAGTGCAGTATAGTCCAAGCCTAGCCAAGGCAGGACCCCCCCTCCCAAATGTCCCTCATCTGCCTCCCTGGCATCAGTATGCCTGAGGTGGGATATCCAATAGCCCTCAATTTCACCTTCACCGATGGCCCTTAAAAGCTCTTAGCTTGTAGCATTATTGCTGTGCATTACAGAGCCTGGTACCATAAACTTTGCTAGCCTTTATAGCCATTAATGCTATCACCACAGCTACCCACAGATAGCATTCATACAGTTGCTAGCAGCCCCAGAAAGAAAATATCTCCACGTTAGGGGGACAAAAACAGCCCAGAGTTTTTTTGGTCACCATTTTTATATCAACCGTAATTGTTTCTAGCTGTCTCAACTTTTACTTTGCTGAAATTAAATAATTTTTGACAAAACAATACTGGATACATGTAGTACTTAGACACAGTATAGAAAATTATTATTCAGTACACCCTTTCCTAAAGTACTGAGAAGCAAAACCTTGGAAGGAAAAAAGATCATTTATACACCCAGACAAGAAAATTAAGCTCTAATGGCGCTTTTCCACTGACATATAGGAACCAAGCCATACCCGAGCTTTACTGCGAAGAGACACTAGTTACCACATGGTTCCAGCTCGCTTTGCTTTTCCACTGCAGACAGGTCGGCTTGATAAAGGTGTTGCTGAGTTTGGAGAGCAGCAGTAACGTAAAACCGAAAGATGCTTACTTACTCTTCACACGGTGTGCATCACGGGTATTTCTCAATATGTATACTTCACCGCATTTGTGTTCTTGTGTACCTGTTTCACGTCATCTTCCTTTGCTGAAGACCAGTTCCAATACTCAAGACCAAAAATACAGAGGACAGTAAAGATCCCCGGATGTTGTTCTTGCCCTGCCCCAGATATCAAGGACACATGTGTTGCATCCTCGCCAAACGAGACCAATCCCATGATTCATTGTGCACAAAGTTCGTTCCTGGAAGACAGGGTAGCAAGACCGGTCTTGCCAAGACCACAAGTACAATCTTACATTACATCTTGGCATTCTTGGTATTGAGAAACATCCCATGATTCATTATGTGCGATTATTTCTTTTGTACTGTGTGCTAATTTCTGCTAGCACGTCTGTGAGAATCGCCGTGTAATGCAAGTATCAAATGCTAACAGAATTAGCATTTGCTTGAGTGAATTTGCATTATGAATCCATCCCATTCAGCTGTGTACTTGTTTAAGAGGTTGGAAATTTTCAAGTTCCAAGTTTTCAGGAACGCTTTACGATGTGCGATACCACTAATGATGAATAATATATAGAATACTGTATATACTTTTTCCTTGTGATAAATCTATGCGTAGAACACTGGTATGTTCCAGGAATGCATTTCAACCAATCAGATGGTGGTGACGCAGCCAGCTCGGTTTGGTCACGCTTTAGGCCCTGCTAGTAAGCCGGACCACGTTAGCCTGGTTACAGCCCGGATATGGCTTGGGTACGGCTCGCATACATTGCAATGGAAAGCCGCCAGTTTGCCTGGTGGCAGTGGAAAAGTGCCATAAAAGTGTTAGCCTTCTCTGTGTCCCTGTATGGATAACAGGGGTTAAATAAAGTCAGTTCAAATTTTAGTGCAAAGCGAATGTCCTCCTGGGCCTAGTACAAGGGCCTGCAGGTATGTACATCCACTATGGAACGCAGCTGCCCAGCATTGTGAGCTTTGAAGGTGGAGTTGGGCTTACACTGTTTGATCACACCTTGGATAAATGCTGAACTGGAGAGGGTGAGTATCTCAACATCCATTTTCAAACAATGCATAGGTGACGTCTACAGCAAATATCCCATTTCACTTTATAAACTGAATAAATACAGATTAGGCTGTCCCGATCAAGGAAAGAAAAATTGTACATAATGTGTTTACTTACACCATTCTTCACATCAGACTAATGAAAATGAACTTTATTTTCATTAATTTATATACATAAATAAGAATACAATGGAGACGTTAGCTGAGTCAACCTTTTTCCAGTGCAATGAAAGCACCATTAAACTGAAAGCACAATAGAAGAATATAAATTTTATATGATAACAAGACTAATAAATTTGATAGATTGAGAATGAAATCACTCTGTAAGGTGTCCAATGTACTTATAAAACATGCAGGTTTATATAAAAGTGAATATCCATGCAATTATCACCTCCTTATCTAGTACAGTGAAACTGCAGCCGGTACCTGGAAACCCAAGGCACAGATACACCCTGGACAGGATGCCAGTCTACCACAGGGCACCAACATACACACAGATACTGGGCAAATTAACAATCACTAATTCATAGTAACACTTTATTGATCGCTACCCCATCTTGCTGTCCATGACACACAGACACATACACTGGCTGGCCCAAAATTAAATTTTTTTTTTTCGTTGGATGGCCTTTAGCTTTGATTATGGTGCACATTTCTCATGACATTGTTTCCAGAAGCTTATGCAACATCTCAACCTTTATTTTCATCCAGATTTGCATTCATTTCTCACTGAGATCCTGTATTGACAAGTGAGTTGAACGACTCCATAAAGCCTCCTTCAGCACATCCCAAAGACCTTCAATGAGATTACGGTCACAACTCTGTGGTGACCAAGTCATATGTGAAGATGATTCCTCATGCTCCCTGAACCACTCTTTGACAATTCGAACCCAATGAATCTTGGCCTTCTTGTCCTGGAATACGCCCATGGCAACAGGGAAGAAAAAAATCCATGGATGATGGATGGAGGCGTAACCTGGCCATTCAGTAGATTCAGGTACTCAGCTGACTTTACTTTATTGCTGCATAACGTTGCTGAGCTGTAATAATGATCCAGTCACTGGCTTTTAAGTATTTGCTGATATAAATTCAAATGGAGACATTTTTTCTGGCCTGGCAGTGTATATCGGTGAGAGCATAGCAGCAAAGCGCAGCCACCTGTAGCAGCACCCATGGAGCTGGGGGTTAAGGGCCCGACTCAAGGGCCCACAAATATGTGGCTATTCTTCTGATGCCAGGTTCGAACCAGTGACCTGATTGCATTTAGCCCGCTGAGCCACACACTGAAATGCACGTCTTTCCCCAATAGTGGTATCCCACTGTGCTGCAGTGCCACCCTCTATTGAACATTTACATGGTTGACAGTCACTTTTGTCCAAAGTAATATAATGAAGATCAGAGAGCAGGGTCAGCTGCTGAGATTAACGGTGACATCACTCTACCAGCTATGGAATGTGAACCAGCAATGTTCCAATCACAAGTGTTACGCACTTGGGTTAAAAATAACACAACTGTCCAGACGCATATAGATTTAAAACAAATAAAAAGGCTGTAAAGTCATATTTCTCTAACCAACGCACACAACGTCAGCTCCCTGCTGCGCATTCAATAAACAAAACCATCCATCTGCTGATTGTCAGGACCCTTGGCTGCCTCATGAGCGAAGGCAACGTGCCGTTTTGCATCAGCTAAACAAGAAACTGAAATTATAAAAAAAAATTCAATGGATAACAACATGAATCTGACCTACTCCATAAAATAAAATGCAACCAGATAATACATGAAAACAAGTCATTCAGAATAAAATAGCATAAAACCGGGTAATACAATGTGTGTGTGTGTGTGTGTGTGTGTGTGTGTGTGGGGTGACTCAGAGTGAATGACAAGACATTTAACAAATATATAGATATCACCTAGTTAAAATAGAAGTATTTAATTCAGGGTTTCAGCTGTGGTATATGGTCATTGAAACTCCAGCGAAGAACCAGAGGAGATCATATTTTAATTTCATTTCCAGATGCTCCCTTGGAAAAGAGCTTTTTAGGAATAAATGGATTATTTAACAATACTCGTGGTATCACTGTGTTCATGTCATGTAAGTTTAGATCCGTTACTCAAGAGGATGATACCAGTTTTCCTTTATAGGGCCTAAACCTGAAGTTATGTAACCAGGGCTTCAGGTTCTGCTACTGCCATTTGCACAGAAACTCTCTTCTTTCGAGTCTCTGATAACCAAAGGAGGGTTTATCAAGTAGAGTATTTCACGTGGAAACTAGCTGCTCAGGGTTTTATGATATTGCCCATAGAGATAAGAGACATCCACTGGCGATTCAGCCTTGTCAGCCTGAACAGGGAGTATAGCGATGTGTGTTGGTTATCACCTCTCGCTGACAGCCAGCTGGTCCCTCTCCGGTTTCTGCTCCCGTCTGCGCTATGGAAGATCTCCTGCAACCCCTCCCTCACACACCACCACTTTGTTGTTCCAGCCCTGTGAAGGAGCTGAACATCCCATTCTGGCAGGGTTTGCGGCATTCAAAGGTGCGTTCTGAAGAAAAGGGCAGCATTATGTTTCAAATGAACGTAGGATTTTCCCTGAAATATCAGCGGGCTGGGACAGGAGCTCCGCGGGAGGGAATTCGCGGGACCATCAGATGCATGTCACTTGACCAGGGGAATGTGACATAATTGACGTCACGGTGCTGTACCGACCAGGCTGTAAATAGATGTGAATGAGCAATGTACCTGACACAATAGCTGAGTCACAGGGCAAAAAGCAAGGAGTGGTTTAACAGGATTCCACTGTCAGAGGGAAGGCCAGGCAAAGGGGACAGCCACGGCTCGCTGCCTTTTCCCGTCGAAGAGCATTTCCTGTTTTAAACATCACCCAGTATCCCAGCAGCAAACGCAGGACTCAATTTTCAAATGATTTTGGGAAAATCTTGTTCTTTCTTTGACAGAAATACAGCTTTAACATGAAACATTTCATTCACAATCATTTTTTTATGGTGTCTGCGGTTGAATAGCTAGAAAAAGCAGGATCAACTTCAGCATCCACGGATATGTTTGAAAACAGGGTTCTAATACATAATAAAAAAAAAAAAGCTATTGTTAACGGTCCAGAAAAAAGCTGGACACATACCGCCAGAGCCCAGCCACTCAGCCCAGCCACATTCCTGCCTCCACCCCTCCAGAAGAGGACCCGCACTTCAAGCCTCAGGGACATCTTTGTTACAACAGGAATAAGAATATGGATCCCCACTGTCATTTATTCACTAACCACTTCCACTTTAAACCTCAGCACCGTGTTGTCCTATTTGTCTGTTAATGTACTTTGTACATTGTATGCATATTGTATATTGCATGTATACTGTGTATATGGTATTATGTTATTTGTCCTCATTCTTATTTGCTATGTGCTCTTTTTCATTATATGATGTTTAAGTCTCCAGGGAGGCATGCAAGAAGGTATTTCATTGTACTTGTAGAAATGACAATAAATTAATCCTTGAGCAAAAAAATTCACTGGAATCCTGAGCAAAGGCACTAAAAATCAGTGTTGCGTGGATTTTGTAATGGGTTCATTACTGTCAATGAACAAATTCACACAATAATTTTGACGCAGCAGTCATAAAAATGCAATGAAGGGACCAGCTGTAAAGCCCAGTTTCTTGGAAAACTCAATTTAAGTATATCTTGTTGATAAAACTACACTGAATGAACCAATAAAATAATAACTAAATAGCTCTGTGGTGTCAGTCCTTTATGTGGAAATCTGGCAGACCTATATGCCAAGATACAAACCCTTAAACTGTATGAGTGAGCAAAGAAGAAGAGGTCTTGGAGGTCCCCCAGATTGAAATATGAACTGGCACATACTGGTATACTGGAATGCTGTGTACAAACCACCAGATGCTCTTTTGTCTACTTTCTGCATGTAGATTTACATATGTTCATTATTATTGAAAGTCAAATAAATATATAGCATTTATTACAATGTTTATTAAGAAATATTGCTTGATTACTGTACCATCCTCAAAACACGAGCTGAAATTCACTCAGTTTGTTTAGGTCCTGTACCTAACTTAGTCACCTGTACTGGATCGAGAGGAGGTTCCTTTGTGGGCTGAAGTCCTTGCACTGAGTCATTCATGATTATCTTCAATTGCAAAGAACCTTAATCCCTCGCTAATCATCTGAATATGCTGAGGGTAGCTGTAGAAAACAGGAGCTTCACTATAGGCCAGACAGCAGCTTGACTAAATGTGAGCAGTGTTTTTTCCCCTGTATAAATGTGCGTCAATGAGAAGTTATTAATATCAGAGTGCACAAACCCATTCTGATGGTTAACAAATTATTCATCATTAGGCAGCTGTGCACAGACTCTCTATAGTTTACTGATGTGAGTTCTTGAGTAATATATTTACGTCATGAACCGATGTCACATGCAGCTGTGCCTAAGATTAAGATCCATATTTACATTCAAGGTCCTGACTCTATGACACAACATGGTAAATGATAAAGTGAATGGAGACATTGTAACACATAAGAATAATAACAAAAATATAAGACTTCTGTAAATTTACACTGAGAACCATCAGCTCCAATCTATGACCAGTATTGGTTCAAGTTTTGCATGTACAGTAGTATGTTCAAATTCTTACATATATTTGGCTATGGAGTGAGTTGGGTCTTTGAGCCGGTCTTCGTCTTGACTAGAAAGACTTAATGCCAGCTACTTCAATGTCTGCATATCCCGTAGAAGTCGCCTGGCGTCATTCTGAATTATGCGGGAGCATGAGATCTCCATATTTAGCAAGGCGTCTTCCCTTTGCTCCTGATAGTAGGGGAGCTCCAAGGAATGCCGCATCATGGTTATAAAAAGCAGGACACTCCTACTCCCGGCCGGATCCACCAATGGGTCTGCAAACCCTTACAGAAGCTGAGGGAGATGTTATGCAACTGATCCGCCCCCACCTCCCCACCCCGGTCACCAGTCACACCCTCGTGCAGCAGATGAGCAGCCATTTGAGTCGGGGATACTTCATCATATCTGTGTAGCTATATTGGTGTCCTGCTGAGCTATGCAAGAATGTAAAAATGCTTCTGACATGAGGTCATGCCTCTTAAACAAGAATGACTATTTGGATTCTAGCTCTGAATGTAGTGAAATCTTCTTCTAAAGGAACAATTATATCCAAATACTTTGTCAGCATTACTATTACGATTATCATTATTGATATTATCGTTGTTGTCGGCGTCATTGTTGCCATCATTGCTGGTTGTCAGTGTCTCTTTTGACGTCATAGGGACTCATTGTGGCTCAATAGGTTGCGATGTTGCTTCGCACTTGTTAGTGGTTTGAATCCCACCTCCACTCTGGGTCACTCTGTGTGTCACGTTGTTTTCCTTGCTGTGCTGCAATTTCCTTCCACAGTCCAAAGGCATGCAGTTACCGGTAAGCTAATATTTATGAAATTGTATGTGTGTGCGTGTGCGCCCGTGATGGAGAACCTTGCTCCAGGCCGCCCTGTGACTGTAACCAGGATAAGAAAGATGGATAGATTACTATGTATTGACAACAAGGGTTTCAGTAAATACTTATGATCCACATTGCCAAGACATTACACGACAAGCAAGTGCACGCATGGGTAATTACTCAAGTACTCAGCAACTTGGGTGCAAATGCCACAAGATGTTGGAGAATGCAAGAGAATCTATGAAATGACCGCAACTAGTTGTTAGAAATTAGATCGTTTGGCTGCTACATCAGAATTGTAGTGTGGAAATTCATGTTGGATACCGCTTTTATTGCTTTTGTGGACATTCCTCGTTCCACTTTTTTGCCCAGGGAAATTGTATCTTTGTGGATTTCATTTTCCTTCTTATACCACTAACAATTTATAAATAATTCAATTCAATTCAATTTTATTTATATAGCGCTTTTAACAACATTGTCACAAAGCACTTTACATATAACCCGCCCGAACCCCCACCAAGCAAGCCTGAAGCGACAGTGGCAAGGAAAAACTCCCTCTAGCAGGAAGAAACCTTGAGAGGAACCTAGACTCAGAAGGGGACCCCATCCTCCTCTGGGCGACCGGGGAGCATGAAACAGTATTTACATTGACATTAATTTCAGTACGAATAGTTTTAAAAGTCCCAGTTGGTTCCATGTAATTACATCCAAGGAATCCAGGTGAAGGTTCAAGCGGTGTAGTGTCGGCTCGGGATCAGCTCAAAAAAGAAAAGGGTGATTTGCATGTGCGGAACATCAATAAAGCTCACAAGCCTGAGATCCTAGTGTTACCACTCAAATGACTTATTGCTCATAGTTTACCCACATGAGACAGGCAGCGTGAGGCACAAACATCGTGTATGTGGTCTAGGTGAACAGAACGGAAAGTTGACATCATCATCAGCAGCTCTGAGGGGAGCCCGAAAGCATTCATAATTGAGGAATCGGGTATTCTGCGGAGCCTGGCTGCTGCTCTATTTAGACCGTGAAGTCTGGCTTTCATGCTCTCCAATCACATTAAATTACCGAGCTCAAGTTCTGTCGTCAGTGTCATCAGCGAAAATGAGCTCAGCGTGAGGCGACCAGCAATTGGCCATCTCAGGCCTTTCCAAGGGGCCAATCACGTGGAAGATATGCGACCATTCACATTACTTCCTACTGTTTAAGCGTTGCATAAAATTGTAATGTTTTTACATGGTACCCAGTATTTTGTGAAGTTCTTGGGTGTCCTGCTGTAAATGGAAACTGAATTTGCTGTAAATGGAAACTGAATTTGAGTCTGCCTTGAAATGGCAGCTTTGAGGAGGAGAAAAACTGAGAACAGAACTGGTGCTGCTGCGGAATGGTACACGTCGGCCTGTAGAGAAACTCAGATGCACAGGCTAGTGTCATAACCACTGGAAAAAGCAAGACATCACAAGGGCACCTTTATAACCAAGTTCGGAATAATTTTTGTTTTTTGCATCAAATTTAATTATATAAACTATGCCCATAAAGTAAGATATCATTAACTATATTTAATATCCCAACAAAATATTTTGCTTGCAAAACAACCTTAGGAAAAGATCTTCTCTCCTTCATGGGTTTTCTAACATTCTTTTTCCATTTGTAATTTTAAAGCAAACCTAGGAAAATGTTTTACCGCTGTATTTTGTCAAAGGAAATTATTCATTTTTATGTCATGCTAAAAAAGCAACAATCAAACCATAGCAAGGGAAACATTTTCACCAAAATGGTTTTGCTTGAAATCTTTTTATGTCTTCATCCAATTTAGGATTTAAAAACTCAGGTATGGAAAAGGTCCGACATGTATAAATCAGTATTTTGTTTTTATGATTATAGGACCATTTTCAGTTATGGAAACACTGACTCCAGATTCATTGTGGTCAATTGATGGTCATGACCCGAGATGCAGAGAGAATACAAACCGCTTGCATTTAAAAGTCTTTTAATTTTGCAGATGAAAATGAGCTGCCACATGAATATTATACTCATTTTATATCTAATTCCATCAATCTTGGTTATCCGAATGCACCTGCTGCTTTAGCCAGTAGCTGGGCAGGGTGCTTTGGTTCCCATTTCTACATGATGCTTATACTTAGCCTGGTTTTACAGACTCCTGCTATTACAGATATAGTAAAGTAACAATTAAGTTTGATATCTTATTATTTTATCTATATTTTAATCTGGCTGATATCTGCTCTGCAAAGTCTTTTTTCTTATTTCTTATTCATGAATTATGGTTTGGCATTATGCCACAATATGCACTTTATCCATCCAAGTTAGCTTTATTCTCTGTCTATGTGACATAAAAGGGAGCTTATCTGTTTTTACTTTAAATTCCATTTCAGTTCCCTTTCACTTCAGTTTTTTGCCATATCAACTTTTCCTTTCAGCTGCTCAAAAAATACCAAAATTCTTCTCATCCTGCCAATGTGCCTCTTCAGATCCCCATCCAGAGAGTTTCATTGCTTGATTTGTTCATGCATTTTTCATTGCAGGAAGGTTTATGGGCATGTGTCTGTGTTGGGGCTTTAAAGGCACCCATGAGGAACTCTGGATGGATTCTTATTTGTTTATCCGGAACAAACAGAACTGCACGCTTTCTTTCTTCTTTTGTTCCTGTGTTCCATGCCTCAGTGATTCAAAAGCATTAATTGGAATGCTTTTATTTAACTTCACAGCTGTAAACCCTTGTGCAATTGATAAAATTAGATGGACTGTGTACTAAAGAAGTAATAATATTTAAATTGATGCTTGCCTAAAATTTGTTTACTACTTATACAATATATGTAGACTTGTACAGAAATCTAAGTAAATGGTATTGCTGGGTAATCTTATCAGGCCACTGTATTTGACAATATAATTTCAGCGATTGGTGATCATTTCATTAAATGAGTGGATGGAAAGAGTACAGCTGCAGCATGCATGCTAACTATAGCTTTCCTTTGTCCTTTAAATATTCAACCCTAAGTAAACAAGTTTATGACTTGAGTTTAGTGCTGAGTGCTTAATCATAGCTCATCCAGAGTGGAGCAGAGTTTAGCCACATCATTGACAGAGTTGTTACCTGACATCTTCAGAACACTGCAGTAATATTATTGTAGGTTTTGCAACAGGTTCTCCATAACTTTCAGATGTTGGATGTGCTGCTGAGTCCCAAATGGGTGGCGGATCTCTTGATCTTATAAACTGATGTGATGGCAGTGAAATGCAGTGAACCCGTAATTCACTCGAATACACTGTGTCTTCCGGAAGACTCTGACCTTTGGTTCCATCCAGCTTGGCAAAGACACAAACAGATATGGAAGAGACCTGCCAGTGACCCACATTTTTATGTGAGAAGACTACCTTTACTTGCCTCTCAGCCATACAGTATACAGTACACGTCTAAGCTTCATTATGGTGGCCCAGAAATGACAAATAAAACACGTTAGGAATAAAAATGCAAAAGATTTTAAGAAGACATAAAATATTGAGAAAACTATTGTTTTTTTTCTTAAAGTAAAAAAATCATGTCTTATTTGCATTTTCCTAATTTTTTTTTGCTTTTTATTACTGTTTGCATTTCCTTACGGTGTTGTGTTTAGCATGTGTTAACCATGGGTCATAGATAATGGTCCATGACGCAGCTTTCTGGACAAAGGGAAACTTTATTACCCGAAAACAAAACACCAAGTATCAAAAACTAAATAGACCACGAGGGGACAAAATTGGAACTAACTAGCACTGAAAGTTAAGGGTAGAAAACACAGAGCCATCTAACAAACCATGACTTGGAGTTCACAGGGAGATTAACAAGGACCGCAGGTAGACACAATCCAACAAATTCAATGACCGACAAAGGAACAGGGTAAGAGCAGGCACATATGTGCACAGATAACAAGAGTGAACAGGGGAGAGGTATGGATCACGACAGATTACACACACTAGGGACTTAGTGCTAAAGGGAACAGGTGAAGGTTATTAACAAGCACTATAGACTAAAAAGCTAGGAGTTACTAGTAACAGGGGTTATAGAACATTGCTGCAAGACTAAATACCAGCAGGGATAACTAATAAAGGCACTAAAATTAGAACTGATACAGAACTATAAGACCACAAGAACATGGGGCACCAGATAGGCAATCTGATGTAATGATTGATCAATAAAACAGCCTTGAACCCATGATGGTTAGTGATGCACTACTAGTCCCATTCAGCCATGAAACAGCCCCTGGAGCAGAAGAAAACAATAAGGACTGAGGAAGGTGTTAAACCTAGGGAAACACAGAGAGAAACGGAATGGCCAGCGACACCTGCTGACCAAATGGGGAAACAACAGACAGAATGGGACAAGGCAGGGACTGATCCTGATAGCATTTCATAGCTACCAGAACTTATAAAAGAATTAACTTATACTAGAATAAGCTCCATGAAAACCCTAACCCTATTTTTGGCATAAACGGCAGGATAAGTACAACATTATCATTTCATGAAATCAGATGGCCCCATGACCCTGAACAGGACAAGCAGTTACAGAAAATGGATAAATGGAAGACAGATGCCTAAACTGCACCAGGGCCGACATTGCAAATGGAGCAGCAGAGAGTTGAGCCATTAGAATAACCTTCTAATCCAGCACCTCTTATCCCGGCGATGCTCTGTGAACAGGTAGGTCACAATGTCTCACTGCCAATAGAAACTGCTTAGTGGCATTATAAGCTTCGGCAGCTTCCATGTGAAGATATGGCCCAACAAAGTACTGTAGAATGGAAGTAATTCATACGATAGGTGCTGAGGTATATCTCCTCATGCCTGTGGGATTATGCATTTCAATCAGTGTCCTTGTACTTTCCGGCATGTTCTCTTCTTTTGTCCCATATGCAGTTTGGGGGGGGCCAGTGACCATCATTTTCCTTTATATGTGTATGTGCATGAATAATATGTACGTCTCATATATCTACGTGCATGTCCTGGATTTGGAGTGTGAGCCTTCACTCCCTGGGATAGATTACTGCCAGCCGCCTTGAATAACGGGTTATTGATTTCATAAGATTGCACTTACACTCTGCAGGAATCCAGTATGTGTGCAGTATAGGCCTGAGGTGGCGGATTCCAGCACGCAATCTTTCTATAGCATTTCGCTTTCCCTTGTGTTCCAGCTCTCCATTGTTATATCGAAGGACGGAAAGTCACCTCACGATATATCAGGTGCAGGCCTTAAAAAAAACATAGTGTTGTGACCCTGAATTATCCATTTGTGCAGGCCTTTCAATGCCTGCAGGAGCCAGGCACTTTATTTCTGTTTCCCGGCAGTTACCTCTTGGCAGTTAATTAGAAGGCCTGTGTTAACATCAACCAATAAGCACACAAATTCAATCAGCTTATCAAAACTAAAAAAAAAATCAGGGGGAAGTTACACATACAGAGAGATTTGCACAAAAAAAAACTGTGTGAAAATCCATATTACATTAAAAAGGCTGATAAGCTATTCCGTTGATAAGGCCTTCTCTCTAACCTCTGTCTGAACTGCCAAACTTTTCCATGGCCTAAATTCAGGTTTCCATAACAACGCGTTCCACATTGCCATACAAATTCTCCCTCTGTTGTGAGCATAATTTCATCCACGCTCTCAGTGACGCATTTACAGTAGATTATCAGCAGAGCCTTTTTTATGTACATTATCACTGAACTGTGATAGTAAATAAATGGATATTTGAGTTGGCTTCAATGTTGGATGAGGGAGGCGTCACAAGATGGCAATACATCACAATTAATTTGGAAAAAATTTGGGATAATATCGTGAGAACATCTCGTGTGTAGGATGCGGACTGTATATTACTCTGCGAGATGGATGATCCGCCCCTTTAAGAAACAAAATGGTGGACAGTTTTTTGTTAAATATATGATTAGCAGCAGACATGTGGCATGATTTCAGAAACATGGCTTCTACTAGAGTTAACACATTAAAACTTAGAGATACTGTTCACAAACAAATGGGGACTACTGAGAGAGGTTAGACCTGAACCTTCTGAGCTCTGTTCCAGCGGGCTAACTGCATCCACCCTGGGGTGGCATTCTGTGCAACCCATTTAGACAATTTTCAGCCTGGGAAGGCTCAGTGTGCACTGGCTCCTTTGTGTATAGCTCAGTGCCAAGCGGAGTTTTCGGGGGATATCCTCGCACCCAACAGTCAGTGGAAAAAGAACCTCAATAGATACTGGTCCCTACGACCGCCGGATGTGGATCCTACTTCTGTATTTTCTATTTAAGTTGAATCTCAAGAGCATCCAAGGGGGGAAGGTTAAAGCTTCTTCTGCCACTTCTGTGTTACTTACAGCTTTGCGTAATCAGCCATGATCCTCTTACGCACAAAGGCGACATTAGAGTGCAGAGTGCATCAGATGGGCCCATGGTGGGGTTGTGCACCTTCATCTCACTTCCTTACTCGAGAAGAAGCCATTGCAACACTTCACATGACAGAGGTGGTAGCAAATTATTGAATTCTAAGCATTTTGAAACCTACTGACAAAGCTTTTGCTCTAATACTTTACTTGAGTGGGGATAAATAATGTAGTTGTTCACTCTTGTTTAATGTATTAATTAACCAGAAACTGTTACACGTTACTTATCCCATGTTCCTTCATCATTAATCACTTGTGATGGTTCATGAATTTCATGCAGTGACTATATCTATTTATACTTTGTACTTGAGTAGTAACTGAGTTACTAAGTTACGCATGCCCTCTCATGTTAAGTGTTCACATCTTTTCTTTCGAAGGGTCATACTGGAGTATTTTTTTCAGAAGGCTGTCATAGATTGTTCAGACTATAACCGCTTCTCCTGTACTCGAATTTTGTCCCTCTCTTGAGTGTTGCAGTTACCCAAAAATAGGTCAAGTTAGCATCAATTATAAGGAGGAAAACAACTAAAAATGTTGTGGTGCGTTAACTGTTTTTGGTTTTTGGACATGGGTGGTTCCTTCACAGTATAAAACCCAAATATTTCACTGCCACTGCACTGCATTAGTATGTCTGAAGGTCTACTCACTCCTCGCTCTAAGAATGGGCCTCACTATAGGGAACACTGTGGAGGGAAAAACCTATAAAAGTATCAGCTCTTGGAAGATTCCCACTTAGTGCAGTTCCTTGCCAAGATCTACAAATCAAAACAGCAGGAGTCTTGAAGAAATGATTGGATCCTTGCAGGTCTTGTATTAATGGTGCGATATATATATATTCCTGTTACTCCGAGGAACGCACGGGACAACCACTAGGAATGAGAAGGCACCAAAGATATGACTAACACGATTCAAAAACCAATAAACAAAAGAATAGCATATTAGGAGATTACTATAAGGCTACTCATTCAAGGCCACTGAAAATCAAAGTCAGACACAGATTCCCTTAAATTCCACTCCATTTTAAGGATGGGCCCCATGGAGACCGACAGTGACGGCCCAGTGGCTGCAAAACACACATGGCACTGGACCTCCTGCACCTTTAACTGTGTTATTGAGTTGCTGAGATCCTGACCGTATGGAGCAGCCACAACTCTGCACCCTGAGCATCAAAGCCTGCAGCAATCAGACACACATGAGGCCAGTTTGCTCTGAGGAGCCACCGGTGGCTTTTCCTCACTAGACCCAAGCTGAACAGCGCCGGCCACCCGTTTATAACCCAAGGGTCCATCTGAGAGAGGTTAGGGCCCCTGCTCCTGCCCTTCACGGCACTTGGGCATCTGCTTGCAATTGCTGGCTGCTGCCTCTAATCCCTTACCCTCTCACGCTGACCCCCCCCCGCCCCCGCCTAGAATTTCAGCTCTGACATGGACCAAGGTTGAAAGCAGTACCTTGAAGTACAGGCTGGACTCTTTATGAGCTGAGGGGCTAACATTCGCTCCACCTTCCATCTAGGAAGGATTACTTGATCTGGGGTCAAGCAGCTGCAAATGGAACTTCTTCTGCTCTCTTGAGCAGCTCCATAGTCATTACAGAAGTCATCATCATGGAGTGTCATTATTAAGACATGTTTATAAAGTCGCCCAGGCTGAGAAGAACCTTTTCACACTTTGGATTTTGGTCATCACAGGGAAGGTAGCTATACTGATTGCTCCTAATCTTCAGACCGCTTGACCAGCATGTCGATCAGAAGAACAGCAGTTAGCAGGACCTTGGGATTGGGGATGTGGCCTGTCACTCCTCTGCCTGTGATAATAAAAATGCTGGATGGCCGACCACAGAGGACATGCAGTGCAGTGTGCACAACAGGAGCCAACCCACCTGCAAACATGCTTAAAGTGCGAAAAAAAGCAAGAGTTGGACCCACTCCATGGCTTAATAAATTGACATTTTCAGAAGTGCCGGTCCCAGAGCAGATTCACCAGTCCTCGACTGCCCGGCCACATACTGGGAGAGTGGGGACAGAGCTTAGCATTGACTGCATTTCTCATTTTTACAATCGTGTTTATTTGGCTAGCAGAAGCTGTGCACAGTTTCACATCTCTAGCAACTGATGTAGTGGCATCTTTTAGCATTTTTTACTTCTCTATCTGTGGTCTAGAAAGTTTTTAGCCCATTATTCTCTATAGCTCTGCCTGATCTAGGTCTGTGCTTGTTCAATTCAGTTGCCGGAATTGCTCTGCTGTTCACAGATCACATACCTTAGCGAAAGGGGATCCCAGGTTTATATGAAGATGTGGGAAGATATGATTGTTTTTATAGAGAGAAGCATGAGAGCAAAGGAGGCAAAAAGCCAACCAGCTACCCAGTGTTTGAACATACAGAAAAGCTGATAGCTCATGACAGGGTTTCAAAACAGAAACTGACATGAATCAGAAGGAGTGGGGAACACCCATGAGAAGTAATGCAAAGTAAGGCGATTATTATGAGTAGCCATGCCAAAGAGGGTAAGATTCAGGTTGCGTGCAGTGGCCAAGGCCTGGAGCAAAGAACTGCAATAGCCCGACAAGGGAGCAAGACAGGCTGGGCCCTTCATCTATTCCTGAAGGCTGTGACATTCTCAGTCATGGGGTTTTTCTCAATACAAAGAACACAAAGACAGTACTTCTGGTCTTGGCAAGACCGGTCTTGCTAACTCGCCTTCCAAGAATGAACTTGGAGCACAATGAATCATGGGATTGGTCTCATTCAGCGAAGATGCAACCAATGTGTCCTTTATATTTGGGGCGAGGCAAGAACGACATCCAGAGAATTTTACTGTCCTCTGTATTCCTGTTCATGAGTATTGGAAGTGGTCTTCCAGTGGAAGACGATGTCACACAGGCACACGAGAACACAAGTATGGTCAAGTACATGACAAGGCTACAATGCATGGGGGGGTTGGAGTCAGGTTAATGAAAGAGGCTTCTTAGAAGGCCTTTGTCATCCAAAAATGAGCTGTTGGTTAATGGTAAATGCATTGGATTGCTTTTTCCACTCCTTCAAGCACAAAAGCGCTTTGCCTCACATTCACCCGTTCACACACACATTCATACACCGGTGGCAGTGTGTGATCATTAATGATCATTAATGATAATTAATGTTGCATTTAGTAACTCTGAAGAGTACATTTCCAAGTAAATTCCTAAACACCCCTTCTAATCAGAATCTGGAAAGAAATCCAAGAACCGCTGATATGGCCACAAATTTTCAGCTCCTAAGTCTCAGGGATTTTTTTCTTTTCTTGCAGAAGCGACTCTGCTGAGATTCTAACATGGCACAGGCTGGTGCAGACACTAAACGTGGGCGGAGAAGCTGTGTGTTCACATTGCCACAGCAAGGGGAGATTCTGACATTGTGAAGTAAAGCTAGACCAACCTATATTATATTAATCTCACTGCAGCAATAGGTATAATTGGGTAGCAACTGGATAATAGTTGATGGTTGATCTTGAGGGAGGTCTACCTTCAGGTAATGATCACACAGCTTAAGACAGCAGAGATGGAAGTATTAGCTGGGAAAGGAGAGCCGCAAGACCCGAATAGCACTCCTCCTGTGGCGAAAGGTTGCAGTGTCGTTGGCTGGATTCAGAGCAAATCCACCCTGGAGGCAGATTTCCTCACACCATTCTAGCAGGCACCGTTCTGGCACGTCGCATGCTGGGCGGGGCATGCTGGGACCTGCCACTTGAGCAAGGAGCCATTTCACAAGTGGCAAAGCAAACGCTAAGGCACAACCCAGTGTTCTCACGTCGCCCCGCACAAACACTGGGGCAGGAAGTGGGAGCCGATCAAGACTGAGGTCTGATGATATAGAGCAAGTTAGCATTTTTTGAGGTGCCTAATTAAACACCAGTGTGCTACCAACAGGGAGATTAGAAACATGTGTCATGGGCCAAAGAAACCCAGCTGAGTCCAAATGAAATGCAGGAGTTTTTAGCGCCAAGAGCACATCTCACCAGGAAGCAGACTCAGCACTAAAGTCCCAATAATGCCAGGGTGCAGTTCAGAGATGCTGGCTTTACTGGTCTCCAATTACCAACACCACTGAACCTGTAGTAAATCCTCGCGTGGGTGTTAGGAAGCCAGAAATACAGGATCCGCAGAGGAACAGCAGGACACTTGCAGATTGACATCCAGAGAAGTACTTCTTCAAACTTAGCAAGCAGTTGCCCTAACTTCACATGAATAGCATGCTTCAAAAGCAGTGGTCACCATGGGCCTGTATTATAAACTGACCTCTCAGGCTTAATCCTGGTATCATATTAGCGGACTCTGTATCACTGGCTGGAATGATCCCTTATTCCCAGGGTTTTTACTGAAGTGCTATATTCAAATATCTCTTCAGGTGGAATGTTACGGTTTTAAAAAATAGAGGTAGCTAGATATTCATTAGATATCATCAGAGATGGAGGTTTCAGGTCCAGAGAGTCCAAACCAAACTCCCAGTTGAGTATTCTGTGACCGTGACTCAACTGGTTCGTTGAAAAAAAATCTTGGTCTGGATTTATACTCTCTGGACCTGAATCTCCACCTCTGGATATCACTAAATCAGATTTTTGTTGGAAAAATCCATTTAGCCTCTTTTTTTTAGATATGCAGTGAGGCAGATTTGAACTGCCCTTTATGTGTGAGTGCTGGTCCTGTGAGGAACTGGCATCCTGTCCAGGGTGTCTCGTGCCTTGTGATGGACTGGCATCCCGTCCAAGGTGTCCCCTGTCTCGTGCCCTATGCTGTCTAGTACACATTTCAGGCATCCTCACAACCCTGACAAGGACCCCATGTAGTTAGAAGATGGGTGGATGGATGGAAAGATATTATTGAGAAATTCAGTGGAAGCTAGGTCCCAATAATTAGAGGAATGGCAATGTGATCACATGACTGTATATGTGGGGAGTTAACCCAGTATTACCTTGTCACCCAGATTTCTGTCAGGTACTTTAATTTCATGCTGCCATCCAAAAACATGTAGTTTATCTATTGTTTTCCAATTTCCAGTTTGTGTGTGTGTGTGTGTGTGTGCACCCTGTGATAGACTGACATCCTGTCCAGGTTATACCCCAGTTTTGAGCCCAGGCCCCTCCACAACCCTGACCAGGATATGAAGATGGATGCAAGCTTCCTCTCTGATCTCTAGGAGAACAAAGGGTCCATGGACCCATGTAATGTAGTACAGTAAATATTGAACACAGATGTTAAAGTTCTTAAAGAATGTGTCTGGAAAGGTATATAAATTTATGACCCTGTGTTTGAAGTGAGCTTTAACATGCATCATAATTATGTCATCTTGCAGTGATGGAGCCTTTGAAGTCAGCCGAGAAAAAGCAAAACTCCACACTCCACACAGCACTGGCACGGTATCAGGGTCCCAGTCCTACTCCATGCGACGCTGACACGGTGTAAGCGTTCCAGTCCTACTCCATGCGACGCTGACACGGCGTAAGGGTTCCAGTCCATCTTCTTTAGACTTTAAGCTTAGTGAGAGTGTAATGCTCAGTCTGAAAGCAGGATCCAAAAAAAGTTTTTTTTTTTTTTTTTTTTTAAAAAGATCTTTCCTTGTGTTGTTTACATATTTTCTAAAAAGCTTTTCACTGAGGTTATGTTAAATGGAGGACAAAAAATTACCCCAGATTACAACAGATTCAGCCAATACTGCATGATGAAGCATGCTCCCAAAGGACAGATGTTCACAACAGTGTGAACTGACACCGTCAATTGGTACAGTAGTAAAATACTAAGATCACCATGTTTTCGGTGTAGCCTGCTTCCCACCTTTCTGTAGAGAAGGACCCTAGAGATGTAACCATAGAGTAAACATTTCTCTCTGTCTCTGTCCACAAACAGGTTCAATTCTTTTTGACACGCAAATAATACCTTTCCGTGTTTTTCTCCAAGTAATCAGCGACACGAATGCAGCTGCTACAGACCCAGTCCACTCATCCCTACCCTACAAAAGCAAACATGTAACTTATCAGCTCATCACTCCTGCTTGTGTTAACAAAACTGTCTCGCCAACACCCTAAAAGTAATGCTTTTCAAAACCTGGTCTATTTTGTAGGTTCACAAGTAAGCACCATGACAATCTTCGCAAATGGTTTCACCCAGATTTTAATCTGCTCAAAGACTCACACATACACTCACATCCATTAAAGATTCTTCTTCTACATTTCAGTGTCATAGAACAGACTAAAGAAAACAAAACTCATTTAGATGTTGCCTCAGATGGGTTTGAAGCGGAGTGTTAATGATCCCCTGACTTCAGTTCTTAATTTGGTGCCTTGTGGGAAGTACACTTCACGAGAAGATGACATTATTTGAAGTGCAGCCCAAAGCATGAAAAACATTAGAGCCACTGAACTTATATAAAATGTAGCATGGTTACACTGCAGATTAAAATATTCCCAACAGGAGTGCTGGAGTATCACTTCATGAAAAACAATGGGTTCTTGTTCCCCATTACCACAATCCCTTTAACAGTAAATGGAACCTGTGTAGATGTGAAGTGTGGTGTGTTTTGTTCAAGGCTTGTCAAACAAACAAACATCACAGAGGACACAATTCCAAAACTACAAAAGCCAAACCACAGGCTTGGCTGTCGGCAAATAGTGTGTTGGTAGGTCTTGGGACTTGGGGAGCACCCTGGAAGGGTTCCCCAAACACACACAACCCCCACAGGCCTTTGAGCAAAGCCTTTCTGGTTGTGGGTCAAATGAGCTAAAGGACAGTGCAGTCCTTGCTGGCTGACGGGAGCTCCCTAGTGAAACTGGCCGGGGTCACAGTGTGCCCTTCTTATTCATGCAGGGCCCGCCGGTGTGCGAGTGAGCCATGGTAGAACAGTCACCCAACACAGGTTACAACCAATCAAAATGAGCAAATACTTTCTAAGTAAAACTCCTTCCAAAATGATGCATCTCTAAGGGAGCCTTTTGAGGAGGGCCTGTTTAGTATCATACTCAGCCAGTGAATGAGAGAAGCTGGATTGGGTTGGAATATAGTCTCTGCCAATCATGTTCAAAGAAAGAAAGGTGCAGCTGGGATAATGTGCACGATATAAAGTCGAGCCCAATGGTATATCTGTACTTCTAAATGGAATTGGACTGGACACCACAGTAATAACAACACTTTCTATGTGTCATCTGATGGTGATGCCATTTGATCTTTGCTACTGAATATCATGTTATATAATTAATATACATGTTCACAGTCTATCAAAAATATTGAAACGTCCACATGGAAAACTGTTATAACTTCTTTAATTTTATTATTTTAAGAGCTTTGATGACATTAAATTAAGAAATTATAAATAAAATCACTAAATAGTGATATGATGCGCAGGAGCACTTACAGGCAGCAGAAACAATTAGAAGTTCTCCAACAACATATATCACTGCTGCAGAGGATATAGTGTAAATCACTTTAAATGAGAAAATAAATCTTGCTAATTTCATATGCAGAAGTTAAGCTCTCAGGCTTGGGATGACTCAACTTCCATCCATTTACTATACCTGGTTGTTTGATGCAGGGTCACAAAGTTTATCCTGGAAGCTACAGGTGCAAGGCAAGGAAGCAACCCAGGATGTGACACGACCCTTCACAGCACACGTGGACTATTCACATCCACAGGCAATTCAGCGACTCCAATTCACCCGAGCATGCTTTTGGATTGTGTGTGGGGGGGGGGGAGCCAGAGAAAGCCCCACACATACTCCATAGCTTCAGGCAGAGACTCAAAAGCTGGTCGCTGAGATGTGAGGCAATTGGGCTAATCACTGAACCACCATGCCGCCCCACGATGCAGTATGACAGGCTTAATATCCTGAGCCAAAGGAAGTCTTTCCCAACGTCTCCACAGCTCACCTCACCACACAGCGTAATGGCTACACGGGTTGAGGTGGGGCAGCATGATCACTCAGTGGTGAAGTTCCATACATTCTGTAGGCATGGGTTTAAAAACATGTGCCAATCTGACTAATCAGCTACGATCCAACAAACCGATCAAATGCTCCGCAACACCATCACAATGTTTTGAAAACATGCAGAGATTGTGATTGTGAGATAATGAAGCAATATTAGAATCTTACAAAGGCTCCGTTTCAGCAATATGACTGAGCAACGCATAGCAGACACCTGTGCATAACCAGAACAATCCAGTAAGAATAACATGGCATTGCAACAACACTACAAATTCATGATATTAACAAACCATGTTTACATCAGCCCCTCTTACTCCCAGCTGGTTCGTTCGTATTAGTATAGTTCATCATTCATTTGAGGCCCAGTCCATTAAACAAAAACAAGAAGTATGGTGAAAAGTACTCATAGAAGTCTGCCAAGTGGGTAAATGAAGATTAAAGATGTTTTGTTGGTCATGTGTAAAGTGCTTGTAGGAATGGTTACTCATCTTGTACTCATTCGGTACGAAAAGCAGAATAGGTACATACACGCATACCCAAATGATGCTTATGAGTCAGATGTACAATATCAAGGACAAGCAGTTTGTCACAAATAAAATGGAAAGAGGATCCAGACACAGCTGGAGGTGGGGTTACGGGGGGGGGAGGGGGGGTTATTCCGAAAAGAAAC
>JAODLD010000144.1:26147134-26157557 GCA_026781065.1 Mormyrops boulengeri | reverse complement strand
TAATAGCTCAGAGTTGTTAAAATCTTATCTAGCTCAGATTTAAAGGAACCCAGGGTTTTAGCTTGCGCTACACTAGTTGACCACCTCTTAGGTTTTGTTATTCACATGACAGACACATTGTCTTCTGTTTGGTTTACAGTTGTTCCTAATTGTGCTTGTAGTTTTAATAATTAGCTGTTTAAAAACAAATTCTTTTTTTCCCTTGTGTATGCAGAAATTGTGCCGAACTGCAAACCCAAAACCGAGATGTGTACCGAACTATGAATTCTGTGTACCAATACACCCCTAGTAAAGACTGTATCTTTTTATATTAAAGAGCCTTTATGTAGACTTTCTTCGAAGTTGCGTTGTGTTGCGTCTGGCCTGGTGTCGGGAAAATTAGTGGTAACTGTCACGGGGAGCTAAAAATCTCTACTGGAAGGAATTGCGATTGGTAATGAATTAATTTGTCCTAGTCCATCTGTAATAGACCATACAATTAAAAAATTAATGTATGCAAAAGTTTGCCCACCCTTTGTCTCATACATTTATGCTGCTGATAATTGCAGATAAAATGAACTATACAGACACGAATGCTTTTTATTTTGTTGTATATATATGTACACAATACCACATATATTTTTCTTAATCATTTAGTAATCTTTTATTATTTCAATTATTAGTGAATTAATATAATAAAATACCATATTATAATATCTGTGTCCAGTTGTGAATTTCTGGAGTGTTTATAAGATATAAATAAATCTTATGACAGCCTGTAGAGTAAAAAAAATATGCTGCTATGGAGACACAAGTAGGCTGCAAAAGAAAATCAAGCTGAGAAATGTGGAATGGGGCAGAAAAAAAAACATTTTTAATAATTATTCGGGTAAATAAAATAAGAATGACCTTATTGAGCAGTTCACTTGAATCTCAGTTCTAATTATTACAGGGCTGGTACTGTGATCTCCCATGCTGGTGGGTTTGATACACACGCCTGGCTCCATGTATGTGAAGTTTCCACAGTGTCACATGTAGCATCATAGCATTCCAGAGAGCGCTCTACTGGATAGTCAAGAAGATACAGAAGACGGATGCATGGATTATTATTACAGTTGAACATCATTGTCTCTTATTAAAGAAAATAATACATAAGTAACCAGTGCTGGGTGGATTGAGTGAAGCTTCAAGAGGAAGCGAAGGTGGTCCTGTCATGCTATAGGCCAGCTGGATATCTTAGTGACAAAGCAGTGTCCTTCTGAGAAGTTTCACAAGCAGGGTCCCCTCTGAGGAGGAGTGTAAGGATACAGTATGACAGTCGCTGCTGATGGGAAGGACGTAACCACTGAAGAACATGGCAAGCACATGTAGGTCGGCCTCTCTGCAAATCGTCCTGTAGGTCGTTTACTGATTCCAGATGCCAGGCAGCTGGCCAAACTCTTACTCCTACACCAATGAAAAGTTTTTTCAAATAAAATCCTGGATATATTTTAAAAATATAAGAATTAGCACACTGACCAAATGGTGGCTAGGGGATACTCAAGTCCTCTCTAGTTTCATACACATCTGTAAATAACTAATCAGGAATTGCAACTTGGTAGGGGAAATTGGCATACTTAGTACTGAGCAATTTAACAACTGATGTGACTGGCAATATTGCAGAACCAAGGCTGATATTTAAACATTTAACCATTTGGGTAGTCTTGTGTAAATAAATTAATAAATTAACTCATCTGAGCTAACACACTTTTACTTGGGAAGGGTAACTGGCACCAGATGTGTCACGCTAGGCAGAAAGCTACAGAGGGGTGCAACTACTTGACTTCAGAAGATGTTCGTGCTAACAAGAGAGTCTTTTTGGCAGTGCCACTGGCTATGAAAAAGTTACAGTTCCAGCGTGGTTTTCTGGGTCGACTCCTGACGTTCACACAAATGACGGCAAGCTGATGGCAACAAAGAGCTCAGTTCGATCCACTGGGGGAATGGTGGGTAACAGAGCCAACATATATGCCAGCTAACTGAGCAAGCTATCAGGGAAGAAGATTATTTTAGGAATGGAGATGGGAATAAGAATGACGGTCTTTCAGATGCTCAAGGCGCGATGGGAGGCAGGGTTGCTAACTTCCAACAGCTGGAACTTCACTCTTCTCTTCACTCCTTATAGTAACTCTGTTGTGGAGTAATATTCCGTTACTATATACCCTGTTACATTTTACACTGTTAAATTATTATTGCCCAGCAGGCCCACTAGGCAACGACGAAGAACTCAAAGATCTGAATGTTGTGTTGTTAGCCATCTCTGACGAAGGCTCACCTCTTTCATCCTTGGTGGCCCGAAAACTCAGATTGATAAATCAGAGGATGTCGACTTCCTTACTGTCGCTCTGCAAACCACCACCTCATAAGACCGGATATTAATTGGGGTCATCCTGACATTGAACTGTATCACAGAAAACATAATTACGACATGTCTCTGATCACTACTTCATTCAGTTCACCTCATCACTCCCTACACGCTTCTCTATCTTCCCTCTTTGAGTTTCCTTCTACCATAACCTTTGCCCTCTCTCCTCTGCTTGCTTCTCTGTCTCCATCTTCTCTTGCCCTTCCCTCTCCTGAGAGGTTCTGTTTACTTGATAAAAAATGAAGCCTCATATACAGTACATGCCTCTCTGTCCTGCACTCATACCTCAACACCCTCTGCCCCCTCTCTTCCAGACCAGCATGCCAGCTACTCTCTTACATCTTACATTAGTTCCGTAGAATATGGACAAAGTTCAGGATAGCTAGGAGGATATGGCATTAAAGTAGACGCCCTAGGAATTGGGCTGATTATCAGTTACTTTTGTTATTTACCATCTCTGATGCAGAAACTAGTTACTGTCATGATTAGATATAGCAAAGTTATCCTACACATTCAACACCTTCATGGTTGCACAGTGGTTAGCAGTGTTGCCTCATACCTCTGGGACCAGGGTTTGAGTTTCATGGCTCCATGTGTGTGGTGGCCTGTTCATGCGGGGAAGCAGCACAGGAGCTGGGGAATTCGGGTGAACAAGGGATTTAATTAGAAAAGAGCAAAGAACACGATACACCATAAAAGACGGACGTCATACGACATTAATGACCGGACTGGGAAACAAATATAAACTGAGACTTAAATACACAGGACCAATGAGAGCAACTCGAAAGAGCTGATGACATCGGGATTCCACATGAGGTTAACGAGGGGGTGTGGCACACAGGAGGAGTGGCCAAGCGGGGCATGACAGTGGAGTTTGCATGTTCCCCCCATGTTGTTGTGGAGTTTCCACTGGGTGCTCTGGTTTCCCCCCACAGTCCAAAAACATTCTGAGGTTAATTGGAGTTATCAGGCTCCTTGTGAGTGTGCCCAGCAGTAGGGTGGCACCCCATTCTGTGGGCCATTACCACGGCCCTTAACCCCCAGCTCCCTGGGCACTGCAAGTTGATGGACCCTTCACTGTGACCCCCCCATGCTTGCTCTCACAGGCATATATGTATGCATCTCATGGAGACCAAGGTGGAGTAATGCAGAATGAGAATTTCCCCACAGGAAAGTATCTCTATCATATTCTGCTATCCTCAGCCTCTGGTCCAGGCAATTATTATTACACAATTAAACTACTGCAGCTCTTTCCTGACAAGGCTGTCAGCTTGCGCTGTTAAACCACCGTTTATGATATTCAATCCACCAAAATGATCTCATGTTACACCCCTTGTCAGTTTAATTGGAGCCCAATAGGTGAAGCAGTTGGTGTTGACTTTCAGAGCTATTACTGGAGCAGTACCCACCTCCACTGAGTCCCTCATCAACACCTACATCCCACTTCACCCTCTTCAGTCAACAAGCCAACATCACCAGTCATCCCTCCAACATGTGAAAACAAGCTCTACGCGTTAGGGTGGCTCCTCAATGGTGGAACAAGCTGTCCATTCACGTCCGGTCATCATAGTCCCTCTCAACTTTCAAAAAATGCCCCTTTCTTCCAAAACACTTCAGTTAACTCGTCCATCCACAGCGCTGCTCTGTCTTTACCCATTGAGTTTGGTCCTCTGGATGATTTAAATTATCTTATATTTTGCAGTTCGCTTATAGCCCTTCAGGTGTGTTTGATTGTGATTGCTGTTGTCTCACATATTAATTAGGGGTCCAAGGACATAGTGCTGCCATCCTATTGTATTTGCTGGCATTTTTCTTTTTCTTACTACTTCTTCTTCTGGACTAAAATGATAAGGGGAGCAGAGATGGTAAGGTGTAGAAACACCAAATTTGCTGGCGCGATGCAGAATTCCCCCCAAGCAAAACCATACCCATCAGCCTGATGGTGGTGCTATACGGCACTGTTCTACATTTTGATCTATATCTCCAGTACCATGAGTCATAGAAATGAAACATTACCCAGCTCATTTTAGCAAATAGCACTATGATCTCCACCTACTTAGATGTTTTTGTTAATTTGCATAATGTGAAAAACTGATTCACGCAAAATTTGAACTGCAGCATCTTGAGTCCACGCAGACAAAAAGTTGTCCAGAGGATTTGGATCAGGCAAATTTCTGCGATGCTTGAAACTAGTGAATTTCTTAGGCATGGCCTTTTTACACTTAATGACCAGTCTCTCATCAACAGAACATCTGATTCTCACCAAACTTGCTATGTGTAGTTGGTTCGACATTCTGAAGCCACTCCCTGAAATTTTGTAAAAATCACCTAATAGGAGTGCTATAGCAAAACATATTTTACAACTCAGAAACCACTGGACACAGAAAGATGATATTTTGTATACTTGTTGATGGCCAGATGTCCTAACCATTTAATAAAAGTTAGTCTATTAACCAAACATGACTGACAACAGGCAATCAAATTTCAGTAGGCTGCGTTTACCCTTGTATATGACCAAGAATCATGAAATTTGGCGTCATGGTGCAACATTCCCTCCACTGTTCAGGACTGTAAAGAGACACTGGTCACCCTAATGGTGGCGCTGTAGTGCCATCTTTTACATTTTGGCCCATATTTTTTGAACTGTGGCTCATAGAAAGTAAATTCTCTCTTCTCCACAATCCTTCACTTCAGACAGGCATATTTGCTAATAAATCTGCTAATATAATCATCAATCTATCTTTAGCCAGTTAGCAAAATGTCCAAAACTCATCTTAGACTGTTCATCCAATTCACACAAAATTTGAACTGGAACATCTTGAGACCATTTAGACAAAAGACTATCTATAGGATTTCGAACAGAGTCATTATACCAATGCCTATTTCTCATCAACAGAACATCCAATTCTTACCAAACTTGCTATATCCAGTTGGTATGACATTCCAAGGCAATGCTCCAAATTTCATAAAAATTGTCTAATGGAGGCGCTATAACTCAAAATAGCTTATAACTCGGAAACCATTGCAAATAAAATGTGGGTAGATGTCCCAACTATACTCACATAATGAAGGTTTATGTACTCATTAAACGTGGCTGACAGCGGCCAATCAAATGTCAGCAGGCTATAATTGCCCTTGTATATGACTGAGAATCGTGAAATTTGGTGTTATTGTGCAATATTCCTTCTGCTATTCAAGCCAGGAAAAAGACACAGGTTGGGCTTATGGTGGTGCTACAGTGTCCATAGGCCCTTATACAGTAAGGTAGATATTATAAAGCCATACATACACAAAGTGCTTCCATACTCAATACACATTCATCTGCAGACATTCTTATGGAACATTTGATGTTAAATGTGGCCAAAGCTTCTATTCAGGCCGTAGTGCTTGGACCCTGTAAATGGCCACCTGCAGCTATATTTATTTATTTATTTTCTTGCCAAAAGTGTGGCACTTTTCTCCTGCTACAGTTTTTTACCTAGAAGCTCTGTTCCACCTCTGAAATGTTCCACCCATTAAGGAGAAGTGTGTTTGTATTTTTCTTTTTGATATTCCACCCGCATCCTTCTTTTTCTTCCCTCTTTCCGTCAATTTTTTCCCTTAGATTTGTATCGGGAAATTTTTCAAGCTGCTCCAATTCAGTCAATCTTCAACATAAAACTTCAAAGCTTGCTGAAGACATCCAGTCTGCAGCTCAAAAGTATTCAACCGACTTTCATCCATTTAACCCTACTTCATCCCTTTTTTCATCCCTCAGTTTTCCTCCTGTTGACTTTCATTTTTCTTCTAGTTTTTCAGCTAGAAACTAGAGGCTGAGGAGGTTCCACCTCTTAAATGTTCCACCCATGAAGAAGTGTCCTTGTATTTTTCTTTTTGACATTCTACCCGCATTCCTCTTTTTCTTCCCACTTGCTGTCAAATTTTTCCCAATTAAAAAAAAATCAGAAAATAGAGGGATGAAGGGGAGTTAACCGGATGAAAGTTGAATTCTTTTAAGCTTTTACCTGCACAGCAATCACACATTTTCTTCAGGAAATGCCCTTCCTAGCTTGAATTGCTCATCTCTTAGGCTCTTGCAGTGATTTGTAATGTATTATATAGCTTCTAGTTGCTCCACTACTAAAATGCTCTTCATTCATTGGAAACTCAGGCCAGCTGCAGTTATATCTATTTGGCTCCTTGACAGCTTTGTGTCTGTGGGGTATTATCAACAACGCTAATGCATCGCTTTGAAAAACAGCGCCTGCTAAACAAATGAATGTAAATGTGTACAAAGGACAGGCATAAACCATGCTGATGCACATTCCACCAGAGCATGGAAAAGATCAGTAAGTATCATTAAAACAGTTTGTCACTTTGGGGTCTTTGGGGGATCCATTCTTAAAATTATGTTTAATAGGTATTATTATGTATTATATAAGTGTATTGTATCACTGATGATTTTAGTTACACTAAGAGTCAATTCTGTCTCACAAAGGGAAAAATGTAACAAGACATTTTAATTACAACTTTAATTACAACTTAAGAGTTACATGCAACATGTATAACTTTTCCATGTGCATGTGCTACATTTTCCAGCGCATTAGTTTTTAAAATGATTTAATTAGATGTTTTTACTGCAGAGTCACTTGCTCCTATCATTACTGCAGTTCTTACAGTCTAATCAGCTGCATGTTCTCCTTTTCCTCTTGCTGTGTGGTACTTTGCCAAAATGCTCATTTCTGCTTCCTGCTTGCGAGGGGAAGTGGAAACAACCTAAAAGGAACAAAACAAGGTATTCAAAGTGTTAACTCTGGCAGGTAGGAGTGAGTGTTCAGGGAACTGAACGTCTATCTATATCTAGTCAAATACTATTTGCTTGGCACCCTTTGAAAAGAAAACCACATTTTAGCAGTTGCAAAAATGCAGTAGAGACGTGCCGGCCAGCGATCAAAAGGCTTTCGATAGGTCCCATGCTGCTTTAGCACAGACGCCATAAAATCACTGGCTGTGCAGCCAATACTGCACAGAGAACGAGCAGGGTGTGGCCCTGGCAACGGCAGGAAGACCGCGGCAAAGTCAGGAGAGCACATGGGCTGCAGGTGGCCTGGTAGCTAAGGCATGTTTTCAGTTCCTGCACTTTTGCTGAAAAATAAAATTCGATTATGTTTCCTTGCTATATTTTTTTGAACTAGAATATAAATCTTTGCAGAATTGCCTGAACTTGTCTTATTCACTGGCCCTGAATCTTGAATCGTTCTACAAATGCATAAATTGGTGAAAATTATCTGAGCAAACAGGCTTTCAAAGCCATAGCGTGTGGGATCCTTGCTTGTCATCATTCACCGGCTGCTATTCTGCATATTCTACCCTAAAGCCCTAGAGTTCTGGAGCCCCTAGAGTTGGTTGTGAAGAGAAGGATGTTGCATAAGCTGCTCAACAACACTACACACCCCCTACACAACCTACTGGCCAGACAATTGAGTGTTTTCAGTCAGTTTTCACTGCAATAAGGATCATTACAGGAGGCCATTCCTGCCCATAGCAGTAACCATCTATATCCTCTCTCTGCTGGAAGAGGTGTCACCTCCACTGAGGCAATACACAATACACAATACACAATGCACGTTTACATTTAATTAGCACACTAAAGGTATACCTCAGTTGTAAAGTGTCTTACACCTAGTAAAGTAGCTTGTATATTTGTACATATACAATACTGTGCGAAAGTCTTTGGAAAGCAAAGAAAATGAAATGCAAATGACCTTCATGTCGGTGTAAAATTATGCTATTATCCCTGTCAAAGTCGCTTAGCCATTTCAAAACACCTGCTAAAATCACTCCCATATTTGTAGCAACTATGCAATACACCCATGTATTTTTTAACTCCCACACCTCAAATAGCTAATCAATATCTCATTAACTGTTTAACTAATTAAATTAAATAATTAAGTGAGCTGGTGGTGAAATTTAATAAATACATGGAATTGCTGAGGTGCCCCTGAGGAGAGGTTTGGGAAATGAAGCGGTGTTCATCTAGTCATCCGACTAGATATCAGTGACCTTTTGGAGAACAGAAAAAAAAACTAATTTTTATAATGTTACTCTTAATTTTCATATGCTCTAATGTTAAATTGTGTTTTTTGTTCCGAGCAAAAGTGCACTTGCTACCCAGATGAATAGCTTTAAACATTTCTTTTGACTGCCTAAGACTTTTGCACAGTCCAGTATATTTTGTAATTTGTAATTCTGTGTTATGTATTTTTGCCTACCTAGTGTCTGAGTGTTTCTGACATTTATGTAAATTGCTTTTGCAATACAAAAATTTCCCCTTGGGGATAAATAAAGTAATTTGAATCTGAAAGCCCTAATCGCACGTAATACATTAACCCTAACCGCATCTACTACCCTACCCCTACCTGCACGTACTCCCTTACCCCATCACTAACTGCACATGCGATACTAACCCTAACTGCACGTACTACCCTAACCCTAACTGCATGTACTCCCTTAACCCTAACTGCATGTACTACCCTAAACCTAACTGCATATACTACCCCTAACCCTAACTGCACGTACTCCCTTAACCCCAACTGCATGTACTACGCAAACCCTAACTGCACGTACTACCCTATCCCTAATTGCACTGAATCTTCTTGCAAGCCAACATGTGTGTTTGATAGTACTCGGACAAAGCGGCAGGCCACCCAAAGTGAGTAATGCCGACTTGTGTGATTTTTTTTTGTATGACGCAAGCTTTATAGGAGGCACAGATTCTCGCTGTAAGACTAGGATATGGATAAGAAGATCTTATCGCAGCATATTCCAGGAGGGGGTGTAAAAGGGGCCTCGCGACACATCTGTAGTTCTCGGAAGAGCACAGCTAGACCTTCCCAACCATTTACGGCATTTCAGTTCCGGTCTGTCCTGCCCGGAACCTTCTTGGAAGTCAGAACCCATTTCCAGCGTATGATATGGGGCCAAAGCTGCAGGGGAGAGAAAAACAGCGGAAGATGAAGCAAGCAACGGCATTGGGTGGAGGATTCTAGGCACCGGTATGCGACTGCTGTGTACTACCCATGACCCAAAGTGCAAGACACGTGTGCAGAGTCTCCCAGGAGGTGTGGCTCCTCACTTGATATGACGGCAGGGATGAAGGACACACCTGGCTTTGCAGATGTTGCCAAGGCTGGAGGCAGGTGTCTGTTGCATTAACCATAAAAACGATGCAAAATGTCTAACACTTGTGCACGGTTTAGCTCTGCAGGGACATACCCAGAAATTCCAGGCCCCTGACACAATTTCCAATTACCTTGTGCCCCATGTCCATATTTACATCTCATTTTACATATTCAAGAGCTCCTGTCAAATGCTGCCCCCCCCCCAATCCTGCCAGGGTATCTGTGCCCCTCCAATGCCCCTGCAGGTCGGGCGCATAAGGTCTGTCCCTGTGCCCTTGCTGCAATGCACTTACATGTCCCAACTGCCCCTTGCCAACCCAAGCGTCCACTGCACCTACATCCAGCCTCCGCACATGCCTTTAATGCACAGTGTCAGTGCCTGACCACTATGTCTCTGTTTGAGGCTAGCCTGCCACACTACATATGCGAATAAGAGGACCATTTGTCACTGACAAACTTGTCAGTGTCTATTTACTCTCTGCTTATTTTGTCATTATATAAGCAGACAGTCCACCTTACCTGGCATCAGACCCCATGTATAAAAGTGCTCTGAGGAAGGTAGCCATGATAGAGCACATTGGGCTAAGGCATCCATCACAATACTGTACTATACTGCTACCGTCATTCACCTCACAAAATCTGTTCTAAATGTTTTAATGTTTCTTCACAGCTTTGTTCTGAATAAGGGGTTGGAAAAGGTTGTGTCCCTCATGTGCTTCAAGAAGACAGAACCCTCTAGGCTGAGGAGGACCAGCCTCCTGCTGGCATGTGCATAAGAAAATACAGAGTCACCTCATAGCGCCCTCTAGGCTGAGTAAGAACCAGCCTCCTGCTGGCATGTGCATAAGAAAATACAGAGTCACCTCATAGCGGCCTCTAG
>JAODLD010000144.1:26121693-26133502 GCA_026781065.1 Mormyrops boulengeri | reverse complement strand
CTGCACCCTTTCCAAGGCAGCAATGTCCTTTTTAAGGTATGGTGACCAAACCTGCACACAATATTCTAGGTGGGGTCGTACCAAATGGCAGAGTTTTGTGGAATAGGTATTAACTAAACACTGCTCTTCCTAAATATTGGGCAGAGGCAAATAAAGAAAAAGGTCAGGTTACTTTTAAATGCATGTACAGACACATATCAGGCCAGACGTGACCAAGTCCTGTTCTTGGCAGCCACAGGATAGCATTTCAGCTCCAAGAAGGTTACCTGAAGCGGTTACCTGGAAAGTGAGCCACCTGCTGTCAATCCAAAGGAATCGTCTAAAAGCCTCTGGACTGTGGCCATCAGGATCAGCCGCCTACCTCTGCAAACACATTCCCTTACCGATCTGCTTCTCGATGTCGGCTGCCTCATCCGGCGTCGCCCTGGGCAGGATGCCAGGGTCTGTGAGGCTGGTCTGCAGGAGGGATACCACCACAAAGATGAAGAGCACCCCCCCAACCACCGGAATGAAGCTGGTCAGGTGCTCCACCAGGAAGGGACAGCTGGAGTGAGGAAGGAAGAATGTGTGTCATCAACAAGGGAGGGGACTGTAGCCCATTCTATGACTGCAATGGTGTTCAGAGCCTATTAATAAACAGGTGACCCGATCAGATTTAAATAACAGTCTCTAGAGGAGACGCATTTACATAGTTAATGAAAATGGCCTCGCTATAAGTGAATCTGTACTTGATATCGATGACGCGCGTTCGCCCGAGATCATTAAAGTTGTGATACAGGAGACAGCAAGTTGTGAAGGATGCGCTTACTCGAATATAAAGAAGAGTCCGCTGGTGAGGATGATCAGGCCGAGGGTGAAGGGCAGGACGCCGCTTTGTCTTGCGACAATTATCCGTCCATCGCAGAAGAAGCGGTTCTTTCCCGGGAAAACTTCCCACTTCCTACGCGGTCGGCGCTCGCTGCAGGCACATGGGCGCTGCGCGGACTGCGGGGGCGTGTTCGCGGCCGCCCGGCTATCCATCTGCTTATATTAACAGCATTTCATTTATTTCTTTAGTGATCAAATTTGTCGCACCAGACAATTGACGTTTCTTTTTTTTCTTCTTTTTAATAGCCCCGCAATTACAGAAAGATATACAGGGTGTATTCCATCCAGGTCAGACATCCCCTGAAAGTGAACACATGGAATTAATATCGTTTGAGCGGCTGGGTTACCTTCGGCATACAGTATGCTGTTTTTCTGAGCCTGTTAGACCCCCTTAAAGTACTTACTAGCGCAATCAATGACGAATGACACAAATACAAACGAGCAGCGTTAGCGACGCACTTCCTTCCAATAACAAACCGCACACGGAAATGATGCTACTTAAGCCCACCTTACCCTACGATGCATAGCTATTAATACACGATTTCTGAATAACAGCGACGTCCTGGAATATAATATGAAACCTGTGTCTGCGTGTACCAGTAGTTTACCGCGGTTAACTGGACGATCAAGTTGGATGGAGTGTTAAATATGAGAACTCGGAACTCATTCAAATCACCCATCACTCAGGACATTTCTTAGCCGAGCATTTCTCGTGATATTCCAGCGACTTCTGATCGCGGTCATCAAGTTTGTCTATACATCGGCCGATCGTCAGATGTCCCGAGACTCCTCCATATAGTATATTTGCATTAGTTTTTCTGTAGGAGCTGCGCTTAGTTGATTGAGTTTCGGATGGGAGTGTAAATCTGTCGTTTTTGCGATCACTGGGGTACAATGCTGGCGCCCACAGCATTGCTAAATATTAATTCTACGTAAATAGTCGTTTTTCCTTTTTCCTTACATGAGCAGTGTCTTTCAGTACTGCCCCCTGATACCCTGCTTCTTACCGGGCTCACGCATGAAAGACCAGTCACGCCGTACCTAATTGATTCTAGATAATCGTGATCCGCCAGTATTAGTTAATTAAGGCCAATCCGAGTATAAATGAGTGATAAACTGAATATCTTAAATGTGCATTTCCATGAGCGTAAAATTTCTCCTTACGTAATACGTTTTACAAGACTGTGGCATTTGCCTCTGAAAAACAAACATGCATTATTTTATTTTTTCAAACGTGTACGTTATTAAACACAAGTAGCTATTCTTCAATTCTATCCCTAGTGTATTTCTTTTCCATTCAGTTATCTGGAAGTTCTCGATGCACAGCAGTTTCGAAACATGGTATAAAATATTGTTCCTCATTGGATCCTGCTTCCTTTGAAACGTTGTAATTTTCGACAAGAGAAAAGATATTATGCTTGTGTGCTATGCTTCCTTGTGTCACTCAGATTTAACAGAACGGGGGTATTCCACAAAGCGGCATTTCTTCATTAGCTAGATAACTTAAGCCAAATGTAAGGATCGTCCAATAGGAACAATAGGAATGTCACTTACCTGTCTTCCTATTGGCCTGTTTTCATTCCAAGGCCACTGAATGACTGGGGCCCTAAAAAAATTATTAGATTTCTCTGGGTTGGGGCCCAATGATATGTTGTCATGGGATCCCTGACAGCACCCTATGATGGTTATTATCTGGAGAGGGTTATGAAATACGAACAAAGCTAACCTACAGTAAATAAATCAGTAGCACTTTACTCCAGGGGGTGATCTCCAGATGAGGGTAAAACACAGGATCAGACTGTGTCCCTGAGGCAATTAGAGCCTATTTGAACAGTAATATGACTACTCTGCCAGCCATGGGGTTCAAACTCACAACCTTCTGGACACAGATCCCTAACTGACTGAGATACACTCCATAAAGGATATATGTTTTAAACCTTCAGTTTTAGAAGTATTATAACCTACATGACTAACTTGCATTCTTGTCCTGGTACATAATTTAGCATTAAATTAGGCCATGCGTATTAATTTCATATGGAGAATGTAAGTAAATTGTTTAAAGTTACCTTATGAAACATAAGCGTTCTCTTTTATGTTAAACATGGGGACAATGAGCAACCACATGTAATGTTGTTTCAGATAAATCTGCTACTTACTTAGTAAAGTCTTACCTAATGTGTTACTGGAAAATCGTTCTTCCTGAGCACAGCTGTCATCAGCACAAAATCCAATAATGACCTTGTGTTAGGTTCAGAGATTTTGGTAAGGAGTTCAATGTTTGTTGGACAATCTTGTCCTCAGGTCATATATCTAGAATCCTCAGGAATTCTGTCCTGGAAACCATACCCTATCTGGATCTTGTTCTCTGACAGCCCTAGACTGCACATCCTGCACAGCCCCATCTGGTGGATGACATTCTGCGAAGGGTAAGCCGTGATCCATCACCTTATCTACTAACTTTTCTGCAGTAGTTTCCAAGAAGTGCCAGAAAGAATGAGAAAGTCCAGCACACTGAGGTTGCCAATGAAAAATTGCAACAGGGCTGAACTGAGCACATCTTGAAGTCTTCCTCCCTGATATGACATTTGTGTCTGAGAAAATGCACTCTCTCAAAAACCTGCTTCTTTGGAGGTGAAGATCGTTTTGGGCATGGGATTTCACACCTCCGCTTCAACCTAGGAGGAATCTTGTCATGATGCATCATACTTGGTCCCTGATTTATGAGTGTCTGCAAGAACATCCAAATCTTCAGGGGCACTTAAACAATTTTAGTTATTTGATCCTCCAAACATCTGCACTGCTGACAAGTAAAGTTCTCCAGCTTAATAGAAACAATTCCGTGTATGTTTCTCAAGACCATTTTAATATCATATGTGCCTGTATCTAATTTGGAGAATTCTGGAGTTTTAAAAAATACTGTTGTTACAAAACATATGATTTTCCTTTCACCTTCACCAAGAGAGGTAGCAATATCACCAGCTGAAACCACTCAAAGTTTGGCTCAGACAGACTCTAATTTCTGCAACTCACGTCCAAGTTCTTGTGAAGAAAAATATTTTTCAGTCTCCCTGTAATATCTCTGACTTGTTGCACTATTATCTTTTTTACATTCAGCTGGTAACTTTTGGTAACTCTTTTGCACTCACAATGATGACAATTTTCCCCTTTTGCATGAGGTGTGTGGTCAAGGCCAGTGTGTTTTGTGTAGCAGACGTTTTTCTCCCAGTTCCTCCAGGATAGCTTATAAAATCTTACATACCAGAAAGCTCTCTGTCCTCATGGCTGCAGCCTCTCTGAGCCATGCTGTCAAGCTGTTCCTTGAACTCACTAAAAATGCCATGGACAATAACTATTTCTTGAGGAATGATTTTCACCCCAGGCATCATAGCAAGGTGAGGACTTGCTTCTGACGCCTGAGGCATGTAATTCTTTTGGCCGTTTCAAGTCAACTCTTCAATCTCAGAATCTTGTATGGCAAAATCCAGCTATGTTATTGTTCAGGATGGTCCATCCATGGACAGAAATGCAGCCCTGTTCTCCTCTCTCTCCATCCAGATGCCCTACATGATCATAGAGATTATTTCGGTGTCAGAGAGGCCCACTTCTCCCAGCCACAGTTCTTCTGTCAGATCAGAGAAGAAAGAGTGGTGAGTGAATGGTGTGCCCACCTCAAAGCTTAAATCTTGAAATGGTGTCTTATCCAGCCCTTTGGTCATAGTGTTCCTCTCCGCTGGATACACAGCAGTGTCTCACTCAAGGAGCAGGAATTTGAGCAAAGTAGTTTAGTCTAGATGGTGCATTCGCCTGGTCAGCGGTAGACCCTACTTGCTCCAGCATGTTTTCCAAGTGTTCATGCGACAATAGATTTGCTTTGGACAGGCTTATAAGCTGGGGCAATTCTAAGGTTTGACCCCCTGCCCCCCATAAAATTGCAGAGCGATACAAGCACACCAGAGCACAAGTATAAATGCCCGCAACGGTGTAGACCACTTGCGTAGGTCATGGAGTAGGTTCAGCATAGAAGTATAAATCAGGCAGTGTCTGTGCTTGTATCTTGTTGGTCGGGTCTTAAACTGCTGAGAGAGTTACTAAGCTCTACTAGTTAGCTTGTACTACAATGAGACTGACTTCAAACTCAGTGGACTTCCACAAGTCCTGGATCTTGTGATGACCTTGGACGTGGTTCTTACAGAAGGTCCCAGGCGGTAGTAAGGCCAATGAATTAACAGTTACGTCTGTGATAGGCTGCAGCCTCTTCCAAACGCCTCCTGGTGTGGAGACTATCCATCATTTATGAATGATGATGATAATGGAGACTCTATCCACCACAAGACTCAACCACAGGGCATTCCCAGCCTGAGGCCACCATATTGTCATTCGCTCCTTCCATTATACCGCATTATACGGTATTTCAACAGTATTTTAATAAGCCACACAATTCCAATATTTCCCGCTAAAACCAGCCAGCACTGGCCAACCCTCCCAATTGTCCATCATCTGCCTCCCTGAGATCAATATGCCAAGTGTCTGAATTAGGCACTAAATTTAGGAGCTCATATGTTATAAGTAACTGTAACTTTAAGGTTACTATGTTAAATACATTTAATTTATCCTTTAATTTGATTTAAAGCAAGATGACGTAGAACTGCACTTCACTTAGTTAAACTCATGCAAATCTGGGTGCACTGTAGCACTTTTGAACATTTGAATGAAATGTATGTAGATATATAAAACATAATTCCAAAGACTGCAGAGATGACGGCCAAAAATGCTCACTTGTAATCATCCATTTTACAAGATCTTCCCAACTTAGGTTTGTTTTTAAGCAGCTAAATTGGCTAAAGCTTTTAGTTGTACCAATTAAAACAACCACTAGATGTCAGTAGACCCCAACAATGTACTTCAATCCTAATCAAAAGGCATTAATGTTCTTTATTAGAAAAACGTATCTTATTCAATTTAAAACAAAAACGCATCAATTCCAGACGATGTATCATAAAAAACCTCATGAGAGCAAAATACCTCTCTCAGCTGAGCTGGAAACATTGCCTCAATAATCAGAATGAACAGACCAATATCACAGCAAACGTGAACGGAGAGACTTTGCTATACTCATCTGTATTCAGTTCACATTGCCTCTTACCCATTTACACCACTGGATGCTGACTGTAGCAGTTCCCTGAAAACTGTCATGCCTCCTTTCCCACTCTCCTACACCCAGGATGCTAAATGACACCATAAACAATTCTCCAAAAGGCAAGGCTGCAAAACTCCTGATTTGTAAGCCAGCAGTCAGAGTCAAGCGCTGAAAGAAAGTTCTTTACGGTTCTTTTTTTCTAAAACACAGATGCTGCCTTCAATTATTCCCTAACTACAGGATTTTCACACTAATACTCCATATTGTTCTAGTGGGCAGGAAGCCATTTCATTATTTCGATAATTCCATGGAGCTACCAATGTTTCTGTGACACCGTGCTGCAATGCATTTCTTGACTGCTCTGGAAAAACTGGACATTTCACATGCTTGCTGTTCAAGAGTCGCCTTCACATCCTGCATCATGTCCATGGTAAAAAGTTGCAGTGCAATGCCAATCCTATCAGCCAATAGGAGATGAAGTAGCCAAGAACCCAACGGGTGATAGGCGAGTAAGTCTTCCCATGAAACAGCAGCCAAGTCAAAGGATTGTGGTGCAGAACTCCCGAGCCTTCTCTCAGGAGGCGTGGGTGGCAGTCCGTACGATCCGGCCTCCCGTCACCATGAGAGGGTCCATCTTCCTGCAACAAGGGCTCATAACAAAGCAGAAGATGTGCACTGAACCAATAGATCATTGGAGATGAAGAGGCAAGAAATCGGGTCAGAACCTGGAGAAGAGGTAGAAATTCAACTTAAAGGCAGTTAACTATTCAATCGAGCAATTGAATGTGTCCTAACTTTATTAATTTCTCCAGTCCTTATCAGCTGGAATTAAGGAAACCAACCACACTAATAACAGGACTGGTACACAAAACAAGACTTAGATCCAAAACTCAAGATCAAGAAACTCATGTGTACTTATGTTTGTATAATTACAAACACCACTATGGAGTAATACGTTCTATTTCATGTCTTCCCATATTGCAAACTGTCTTATTTACAATACATCCCACCTATGACATCCCATGCCTTGTGCATAAAACCATAGCAGCATATAACCCAAATCAAATCTACTCCTACATTATGAGCTGAATCATAATGCAAGTTTTTTTTTCAGATTAAAGTGAGTGAAAAAGCCAGGGAAAGGACTAGACTATTACTAACTCTGAGAACAAAAAAACATTGTTTTAAGGATCCTTACCTGTACATGCATGCAAAACATGCCAAAGCCCAAGAGGACAGTGAGGTGCACCATGTACACAAAAACCTTTGGGTTGTGGTACCCAGATGGGATGTATGTCTGAGGTTTTAGCTGACCATCCCAGAGTCCCAGCCTCAAGCACAGGTCCTGGTTAGCTGAAATATAGCTCTTAATTGCAGCCACACCTAGTGTGGCCATAGGTAGCGCTAGTAGAAAGTTGGGGATTTGCTTCAGCTGGAAATAGCGCAGGAATCCCACATCCCAGTACACATCCTGAATGTAAGAGTAGAGCAACGGTGGGTGTGAGGAACACCAGCTGGGCAAGAGTCCCTTTGTGTTTGGAATCCTGTAACCTTTAACCCGAGCCAAGTCAAGAAGGGCAGAAGATACGGTGTCTGGGAGGAGAGAGGGTGTGCAGAAGGTCTGATATCCATAATACTGGAAGGCAGCAAATGGAATCACGATGATGGCGGAGCCCAAGGTAGCAGTGAACAGGAAACGTAGGGAAATCAAGATGTAGTGGTGACTACGGCTCAATCTCCCTGCCCCCTTGCTGACAGCGATGGCCTGGACAAGCCCCCGCCGCAGTGGAAGATACAGCAGAAACCCAACATTGACTAGGCCGTTGGCCCGAGTAGCAGTAGCCAGACCAAGGAGCATGCTGGCGGTGAAAGGCCGCCCACCCTCCAGCATCCACAGACCGCTGAAGGTGAGCACAGCAAACAGACTTTCAGTGTACCCAGCAGTCAGGAAGACATTGGCTGGTGAGAGACAGAAGAGAAGGCTGGAGAGCAAGGCCAGGCGTCGTTCTGCTAGCACCAGGCAGCCCAGTCTATACAGGGCCACAGCAGCAACGAGGGAGAACGCAAAGTTAGCCAGCGCCACAGCCAGGAGGAGCCGTCCGCGTGCCGTCAGCATGCCAGCTAGGGGCCAGAGGAGGACGCCGGCCAACACCCTCAGGGTGACAGGAAACAGGGGGAAGAAGGCAAAATTGTGCTCATACAGGTAGCCACGTTCTGCGATGAAGAGGAAGTGCTCAGCGTCCCACCGGGACAAGCCCCCAAAGAGCATCTCCACCAAACTGTCCAGGAGCAATGGGTCTTCCAGTCGAGGAGGAATAAAGGCATCCGCAGTATGATCAGGGATCACAGCATTAAAAACTACCTAGAAGAGAGAAAAGCATGCAGACTCAATCACACTACAGTCTAAATACAGACATAAATTTTGAGGGGAAAAAAATCTATGGAGGACGTTCTGAAATGTCTCGGGGGTCATTTGTTGCCTTTTCGTTTCAGTTTAGCAGGTATGCAGGCAAACGGTGTGGATACACACACACACACACACACACTTAAATAAAAGCTCATGCCCTATTTTACGCATTACAGGAAATTCTAGTAACAGACCTAACATTCGCCGAAGGCAACAGCAGATTCTACCTGTAAAAGCAGAGTTAGGACTCTCGTGAAGGCTGCAAACTGGACCACTATCTTAATTCCCATTTCGGTTTACTTATTTTGCTCAACGGATACACGAGTACAGAGCAGTATGCTCTCATCCCAACCACCGTAGCTCAATATACGGCAACAGAAGCTGTGCTGTCGTTCAAACACAAAACGAAATCCATTGTAAAGGAGGCAACTACTAAGGAACTGTATTGCTAATCCGTTTCCTAATAGTGCAAGACTTAAAGAATTAGTGTTTGTGGAAAACGCTTCATATTTTAATGAAAGTGGCGTAAATATCCATCAACAGTAAGAAATATATAAAATGAAGTCGCGTTAAAATTTTCAACGCAATACGGCTGCTTGTCAAGGTGGATAAGCGTCTTTTCACTTCCTGAAAGATATGCGCATGCCTCTTACGCACACGTGGTCGTCTATGAATGTACGTAATGTACACGTGCTAGCACGCCGCAGGAAGTGCGCTCGCGCTGCTTCAGCAGACCAATGAGTCTCCAGGAAGTAATCTCAGTATATCAGCATATTGTTATGACGGAGCTCCACCACCGGGCGGCGCTCTGAACTTAATAAATACTGAATTTCTATGCTGTGGTTACAGTCTTACTTTCTTAAAAGAACATATTCTATACGTTATATTATGAACGTTTTAAAAGACATTTGTTTTTTTAACTCATCCACCGCAGTGGAAACAGCAACAGCGATCAAACGTTTTTCTTAAGACAATTTTGTAATTATATACAACTTCGTGCGTTTAATTAGTATAAATGTAGGAATCTTAATTGAATCGCTTACTGCAGAGGGGTGAGATCTAAAGTATTCCATTCCGTCTATCATAATGATGACAAATCCCAATTAATCTAGTTTTCTATGCTATACCCTTCATTTGCGGGTTTACGCCGAAACAAACGCAAACCGATTTAATGAATTTTGAGGACTGACAAAAGAGATATGATGCCGTAATCCGTATATAAAATGTATGCTTGTATCTGGTAGAACTGTGCAAGGGTGTCCTAATGTGGTCCTGTACTTGATATTGAGCAGATTAACATGAATATGGGATCGTCACCCGAGACATATTTCACCTTATCCGTGGCAAAATGTTTTGAGGAGGGGGGCACAAACATATAGCCTGTGTTTTAAATGTAATTTTCCCTTATAAAAACTGGATTTTGATCAGAATGTGTCAGAATTCTCCATGGCGTTAACCCGATACTCATATTTGTGAAAATCCTTAAATAGCGAATATACAAATTGTATAAATAAATTTTGTAGTTCACGCCAACTGTTTAGTACCAATAGATCACTGGCTTATCAGGCCCTATAAATGTCTTTAAATAATAATAAAAGAAAAAGACTGCCATTCCTAAGAGGGAGGGGGAGACCAGCCTTGGACTTGATTTACCGGCTGCTTCAAAGATGCCTAAGGGCCCAGAGAAAGGGGCGATAAGCTCCCGGGGTCAGCTGCGTGTGAAGCAGGTGGCGGACACAATCATGGGCCCGCTTTACCATTCATCACCTGCCAGTAAAGCAGAGATGGAGACGTGCTGCAGTGTTACGCCGACTGAAAAAAAAACGATGAAAATAAATATCCAACGAGATGACACTGGAAAGCGAAGCTGACATCTCTTTTAGGGGTTACAAAAACCTGCTCCCTCACCCGACGCAGGTCCGCAATATCGGCGTCATTCGTCCATTCATTTACCAATGCGAGCAGCCATGTCTGCCCCGCAGGCTAATCGCATAGCTCGATGAAAATGCCACTTTTCAGGTTAGATTAATCAACCACAGCAAGTCCGTGTGAGACTCAGCTCTGAAGCAGCTTTAACAGGCTGACCTTTTCACACAGCATCACAATTCCCCCTCCCTAACGACGAGGATAGCACTGCTGGGCCACCAGAACGAAAAAACAATAACAAAACGTCTTACGAAGATTTAATGTACATTTATTCTTAACACGTGGAACATATAGTATAAAGATTTCATACTGAATAAATGATTCATTAAGCCAAAAAAGGAAAAGGAGGAATTTACATCGATCGTTTTTAGCTACATTGTCTGAAATACAAATATGCAGGATCCATCTCACTGAAGGAAAAAAATCTAAAATTTGTGTTTCTCCATGAGGTTTTTGTTAGGTTGTACAAAGTGAAGCAACCTCGTATGTTTTTTTTTCCCCCTCTGATCTCCACATCTCAACTGGAAAAGGTATCTGCTGTGGTCACAGGAGAAAACAGCTTTTTATTTTTTATTTTCGTTTTCTGAGTATGGTTATGTTCAAGCTGTGCATATCCCTATGTAAAGGGTGGTGTGAGAGCGTTAAGGTTTAAATTAGCACACTGTGGGATTTGATGCAAGGAGTTCAACTTGTGTTTAATCTTTTATTCTTCTTAGATAAAAAGGATGAAGAGCATCAGAAGGTGAGAGAGGGAGAGAGAGGAGAAAGTGTAATTATTGTACAACGTCATATATACACAGCAGCCAAGGCTGCGTCTTAAGTTGAAAACGAGTCCTACGAGGTGATTCTTTTTAAGGGTCAATCCATACAATCAAGGGTTAAAGAGAAGAGGTCAGGGTGTTGTAGGTTCACGAAACTTTGGGGGGAAAGCCTTTTTTCTCTTCAATGTTAACTAAAAACATTTCTTAAAAACTACAGTTCTGCGGCCAAGCCAGCGTTTCTCAGTGTGAAACAGTATTATTACAGTATGTTTACAGTTGTTTTTTAACGTGTACAGTACAGAAAAAAGTCCTACAATCTACTGCACAGACGTCTGTTCACAGCCGATAACCTGGTTCATGTAGGGCAGAATATAGAGTCCAAGTTACAGCAATTATACCACAAGAAAGTCCAAAAGTCTGTTTTAAGCCTCCAAATATGAACCATAAAATTGTACTGGTCGTGCTCACCCCTGGGGAGAGCTAGGGCACAGTTATCCCCAAACTCACTGTAAACGATACAGCAACTTTGGTTACAGTCTTGTTTTTGTAATTTTTTTCTCCATCTTTTTCTTTCTTTAAAAAAAGGGCAGCACACTCCTGGCCCGGGGTTCCCATCCATTTCTGCGGCATTAAATTTCACGGCGCCATTCGCTGAACAGCTGAAACAACGTCTATTCCAGGTTCGTGATGTCCTTCCTTTGATAAGTGTGT
>JAODLD010000144.1:26107654-26121593 GCA_026781065.1 Mormyrops boulengeri | reverse complement strand
CCCCCCCCCCCCCCCCCCCCCCCCCCCCCCCCCCCCCCCCCCCCCCGGCCGCCCGCCCCGGGGCCAAAGGTGGACTTCAGACAGGGGAATCCGAGGTGTTTTTGCATAAATAAAAATAAAACAAAAACAGTTTCACTCGACGTTTGCTCCACTCACGCTCAGACACACAAGAGAGAAAAAAAATGGGGACAGGGACAGAGGCTGGGGGAGGCAGGGCCACCGCACCCCACGACTGTCATGATTGGCCAATCAGATAGAGTACGTCACAGATCACGTGGGACACCAGCGAGTTCATGAGCGGGGACACCGAGAGGTCCAGCAGCCGCGACTCATACAGCGTGAACTCCGAGTGGTTCTCCTCGACCCGCGCCATGGCGTGCAGTGCTCGCGCCGCCCGCCGCATCATGTCCGCACTGCTGGGCTCGAAGGGGGCGCCCTGCATGTGCATCAGGGCACTCTGGCTCTGTTGGAACTGTGCCGCCGCCAGGCTGTCCTCCAGGAAGCCCAGCAGGTTTCCCACGCTGCCCTTCTGCACGGCGATGGCGCGTGCCGCCAGGCTGTCACCCTGCGCCAGGTTGGCCAGCAGCACCACGGCCATCTCACGGCACACAGGCACCTTGCGCTCGCCTACCAGCCGCACCAGCGAGCCGTAGAGCTTCTCTAGCCGACTGAAAGGTGGCGTGGCCAGAATGAGGTCGACGTTGTTGTCCTGGATGCTGAGCTTGCTGAGGGTCTCGAGGACCAGTCTCTGGGGGGAGAGCGAGCCGTTCATGCCCAGAGAAGGGAAGGGGTCCTGGGCCTCAGCCGACGGGCACACGGCCCAGTGGAGCAGGCCGTCCAGCAGGGGTAAGCAGATGCTCTCCGAGTAAATGGAGAGGTCCAGCTGGCCTGAGATGTTGGCCAGTGTGACCAGGCAGTTCTCACGCAGCAGCTCCAGGCAGTCCCACCACCACTGGTCCAGCTTGCCTTGGGCCCTGTCCTCGCCGTCCTCGTCCTTCTCGTAGGTGAGTGGCGCCTGCCTGCGCTCGGGATGCCGGTGGTGCAGCAGCAGCAGGCGGCCCAGCATAAGCAGCAGCCCTGGGTGCCGGGACATCTCCAGGTCATTGCCGGGCACGAAGGACAGACTGCGCACGATGTTGGAGACGCAGATGCAGCGGCGGGCCAGCGAGTCCTGCCAGTCCGCCAGCGTGCTGAGTGGCGCCTCGTCCTTGCTGTGCGGCTCGTCCTCCAAGACCCCAACCCCACGGCGGTCTGGCCGAGGTGGCTCAGCACCTTGGAGCAACTTGCCATCTTCCTGGCGGCTTTCTGGCACCCCTACCGCATCATCTGCCTCTGGGCCTGGCTGGACAGGCAGTACATCTCCAGCTTCCACCGCAGGAAGCCCCTGCGGCTCGGCAGCTGGCGAAGGGGCCCTCTCCTTCTCAGCAGCTTCCTGCAGGGGTGCTGCCCACTTCTGGGATGGAAGCAGGTTCGTTCTGCTCTCGAAGTGGGTCTGGATGTGCTCGGTGGTGTCACCGCCTCCGATGCTCCAGTGCAGCAGGCCGCTGTCAAAGGCCTGTGGCCGGCGCAGCTTACTGGAGCAGCCAAGCACGAAGGGGTCTTTCCTGCGCACCACCTTGATGGGCAGCTTATCAAACTTGCTTGCCTGCTTTGGTTTGTCTGGTGGTGGCGTGGGCTCCTGGCAAGGCGAGCAGCTCTGGCCCTCCTCTGCCTCCAGCTCCATCTTATCCCCCTCCGCCCGTTCGCCCTCCTCCTTCACTGGTGCCAAAGGCACTGCTGCGGGCTGCTCTTCCTCCTCCTCCTCATCATCATCCTCATCCTCTTCAGGGTCATCCACGTCGGGCTCTTCCGCGTCCGAGCCATCCCGATCGTGGTCCAGGGCGTTGGGGTCCAGCAGAGTCCTCTGACCCAGATCGCCTACCTCGTACTCCTTCAGGATGCCGAAGATCTCTATGAGGCAACGTCGGAAATATTCCACCACCAGTTCCAAGAATCCAGGCAGCTGAAAGGAGTTTTATAACAGAATTAATTATCCACGCAGGCTGAGACGGTGATACACGCAGGAGCAGGATGGGGAACACTGAGCTCCTGTATTCGCTGTGCCAAACTGATTACACCACTTATGGAAAAGAGATTCACTGTAAATTTGTACAGAGTCTCAGCAAGGCGTTAATATCATTCTTGGTTTCAATCAAGCTTCCATATAGCTACTTCAAAAATTGCTAGATAACGCCACTCTAATGTTATTAGTCATGATTATCGTTTTACAGAAACACTTTAAAAACAGCTTTAATTATTAAAATTAGTTGCTCAAAGTTCTAATTAAATCATCACTTTTGTTAATATGAAGTGGATATGTACTAAACTGGCAGGAATAAATTTGGTTTTACAGGCAAACCTATTAACAGAAAGCATGTTAGCAGTCTTAGTTGATCAAAGGGGAGGCTTCTTCTGGTCTAATGAAACTTGCAGACACTGTAACACTTTGCCAAGGTGCACCTGCCTGGAGCCTGAGTGAGACTCACCTGGCAGAGGCTGAAGGTTGAGATGCTGCCGTCGTCATAGAGCAGAATGTTAATGGTGTCCAAGGCCCAAGTGCTCTCCGCTAACAAGCCCGACTTCAGAGACATCATCACCCGCCAGGCCTCGGGAGTTCCTGTCAAGGAAAGACGGGGGGGCATTTTATGTCGGTTTTAACATTTTTATTCCTGTAACATTAGGGTAAATCTCAATTACAGTATAAATGGCCAATTAGTTAAACTGACATCCATTTATCCATCTTCCATAACCACTTATCCCCTACATGGTTGCAATGAACGGGGGGCCTGTGTCAGGAAGCACAGGGCACACAAACATGGGACATGGGATGAGATGCCAGCCTGCACACACACACTGAAGCACGTACTGTGGCCAATTCACCTACCCGTGTGTTGTGGGACATCTAGACAGACAAATGTATGAAGTTGCACTTCTGATTCTGTAGGAGATGCTTGTCTCTAAGTCCCTGGATAAAGAGCTTCTCTCTCTCTCTCAGCCCCTCCCCCATCAAAGTGAAACAGTAACTCTGCTGCTAAAAGCTACGTATTCTCGGCCGCCCGGAGATGCCATACCGATGTCTTTCATGGTGAGCCGCCGGCGGGGCTTCATCACGGGCACTGTGGCCTCCACGGAGCCTGGAGGGAAGCTGACGTCACGCCGGATGAGCGGGGGCTGCATGGGGGGCTGGGGCACGTGCGAGGCTGGCACGGGGGGGCCTGCCTTCTGCATCTTGATGCCGGCGTGCATGTAGGGCGACTTGCTGGGCGAGGTGCGACTCTCTAGGGGGCGGGGCCCTGGTGCCGGGCTGGACGCTGCAGGGATGTGGTTCTGCATGGACTGTGGCGGCTGATAGTTGGGCTGCAGGGGCCGCGTCATGGGCGGGCCCACACCTGAAGGCCCGTAGGGGGGGTGGCGTGCACCCACGTGGCCGGGCCACTGGCCCTCGTGATTCATGCGCTGCTCGGATGGCATCACGTCCTCAGAGCGGTTCATGCCGTGGTAGCCAGGCCCCTGGGCGGCTGCTCCAGGGGCCACGCCCTGCCGGTTGGGGAAGGCAGGGTAGCCAATCTCCCCGCGGCCCTGCCACATGCCGCCTTGGGGGCCATCTGGGCCAGAGGCCAAGGGGCTGCCCATCATCTGAGGGGGCATGGGAGCCTGGGGGTTTGGCCCTGCCGGCGCTGGCCCACGATCCCTCCCAAAGGGGAAGGGGAACTGGCCCTGGGGCCCAGGCGGGCGCCGCTCCGTGCCAGGGTAGGTGCTGCCGTACTGGCTGTACATGTCCTGTTGGGGGGTGGGGCCAGATGACGGTGGAGCCTGCTGCTGCTGGCCACTAAAGGGAACATTGTACATGTCACCCTCATGGCGCTTTGCTGGGGGGCCATAGGCGCCATCCACAGGCCTCTTGTAGTTCTGCAATGGTGGGGAATGCAGGTCAACATTACTAGCCATTATCTGTGGCCATGACAAAGAGCAGACCACTCGCGTTAACTTAACCTGACCTGACAATTAGTGCTGCTGAAAGTCATACAGAGGCAACAACTTACCGCTACTTTGAGATGGAAATATCCCAAGAGGCATTTAATGAATTATTATTAATACTCCTGTGCTGGAACTGTAATTTAAAAGCATTGTCATATGGACATAGTGAGAAACCACAAGGGATTGTGGGGTACTTACTGCCTGCTGCTGTGGGTACATTCCAGGCTGCTGATTGGGATACGGACCAGCAGGGGGAGCACCTTGGCCAGGGTACTGATTACCATAGGAATCATGCCTGCAGAAATAGACCAGTGTGTGTCAGCGTGCGCTTATGTGTGTGTGTCTCAGCGTGCACGTGTATGTGTGTGTCAGCGTGCATGTGTGTGTCAGTGTGCGTGTATGTGTGACCCAGGCCAGCATGCAGTGGTGGGGATACTGACCGCTGCTGCTGTGGGGGGTACCGGTTGGGAGAGTACATCCCAGCGTCGGCGTTAGGGGGCATCAAGTTGGGCTGTGGTGCCGCGGGCCCCATGGCACCATCGGGGCCCATGCCAGGCTCCTGTCTGCGGGACGAGGATATGACCACTGAGAAGCATTCTTCTCCAATCCCTTCCTGATACAGCACTGAATTTCCACCTGGGAATTTCAGTTTCCAGCATCCCAAAATATTAAGCAGCTTGACGTAGCAAAAGTACTCAATTCCACACTTCCACACTTCACAAGGTCTTTCAAGGCTTGTTTTTTCTGCATTCAGGTCTGCCATTTCCTACCTCCTGTCATATCCAGGGCCGTAGGGGAACTGCTGCCTCTGCCCCATCGGCATGTTGCCCATGGACCCCGGGGGCGGTCCCCGGCTGTACTGCTCCCCCATGCCTCCCGCGGGGCCCTGTCCCGGGGGCATAAACTGCTCTCCCACTGTCGGGACAAAGAAGCCGACATGACATTAGAATGCGTGCAATACTGAACAGGTGACCAACGTACAGAACAGACAGCTACCCAAGCCCATGTGAATCTTCATTGTTCACAACTTACTAGACAGCTTAAGTCAGCGATTCTCAACCCATGGGTCACAACCCAAATTCTGAAGTCCTGAAAGGTTGAATGTAAGCATTTTGGCAACGGCAATCTCCTATACTGATCCATGATCAGATTTCCCTGCCGTAAACATAGAATTAGCCTATATAAATGGGTCTTGGGTCTGCAAATGCTTAGCGCAAAACTACACTCAACCAATCCAAGAAGCCAAACCATAAGTGCTTAATTTAAAAACTCACTGCCACATCCAGTCAGAATTGTGCGATAGGCATTGATCCGCGTAAATTCCAGAGTGCGGTGCATGCTTGATCATAGTGTTAATTTAGACCTATATTTGATACAGGGTTGCGACTGAACTGGCAAATTGGGTCGCGGTGCAAAAAAGGGTGAGAAATCAAGGTGGCTATTTGGAATGTCAGCCAGAAGTTCTGATCCAACATGCTCTGATCAGGGATTTCAGCTGGCTCTCACCTTTCCGCATGGCACCAAACGGGTCCTTGTTGGGCTCATACGGGCCCATGCGGCCCATCATGTCCGAAGTATTCATGCCAGGCTGGTACCCTGGGTTAGGCGTCATGGGTGCCCGCCTAGGGAAGGCAGGGTCATTGCCATCGGCGAAGGGATCCTGCAAGCTTACCACATTGCTCCTGTGAAGGGAAGAAAGTTGAGGGCATCAGCAGGATGGTGGGTATTGGAAGGTAAGGCGGGGGGCGGGGGCGAAAGGTTAAACATGCCTGACTCCGGGCATGGGGGGCATCTGGTTGAGTGGGGTGGAGGCCGGAGTTGGGGGCTTGAGGTCTCCTCCCTCTGCCATAGAGCTGCTGGTGGACTGGGGGGTCTGGGGGCCCTGCAGGGAGCCCGATCCCGCTGCAAGACACATGGCGTCACACTCATTGGGGAGTCTCTGCAGAACATGCAGCCAGCTGCTTGCCCTCAGCACGGCCATGACTGAGCCGTACGACATGGAGATGCAAGGAGTTCACTGAAGGCCCAGATATCAAACAGAACTAGCTTCATTTACCATCTAACTGCACTCTGCTTCCACACGGAGAACGAGGTTATGATTCAGCTGCAGCACCCTGAGGGCTCTCTGCACTCCACGTGCAAATGTGTGTGTGTGTGTGTGTGTGTGTGTGTGTGTGTGTGTGTGTGTGTGTGTGTGTGCGCACGCGTGCATGTGTGTACGCACACGTGTGTGTCCCCACCTGCCCTCACCACCAAGCGTGACTTCACTATTAGCGGGCAATGTCTGATGACTCATGCCTCCTATTCATTAACTGGCAGGGTCGTTGGCAGGGCACATTTATTTACATACTAGCGCCGGGTGCACATCAATGCCCACCCCACCCCCGCTCTCCCCAAGCAGGGATCTCCCTCTGAGGAAGTGGGGGGTTGGGCAGGGTTCAGATGTTGAGAGGGAGCGACACACACACACACACACACACACACACACGCGCGCGCAAACACCCATTCATCATTCTCTGGCTCTACACAATTCTCTGGGGGGGCCCCTTAGTAAAGCCCCCCCCCACCCCCCCACCCCCCCACGCCTCGACATGGCTTCTGGCAGGGTCTCCCTCTTACAAACGACGCTTACATAACAAGAGGAATCCCGTTACGATCCTGACCACGCAGCCCCTCCCATCCCCACAGCACATGCCCAGCACCCCCCTCCCCATCAGGAACAGCAGTGAAGAACCTGCTGTGGCCAGGACTGACTGGGAAAAGCCAGAGGCATTTCATCACAAGGATTTAACGGCACATGGAAACAAATTCACACAGTGGGAGCCTGGGAGAATGCGCAGCCTCCGTCACCGATCCTGTGTGCAAATGCTGCACGCTTAATGAAGAATAACCTGGTCTAGCAAACAGAAATGCTTCCTTCAGGGTTCAATCAAACTGTGACCGAGAAGACAGACACAGAGCACATGTGGCAACTCAAGCAGCTGAACAGCACGTTTGCAACTCCCAGAGAGGCAGGGTGACCACGGCGCCAACCTGGGGAAGGGGGCTGGATCTTAGCCTGGTTCTTCTTGGTGTCAGTGGTGAAGATGTCTGGAGGCGGGTCCTCGCCACGCTCCACCTTGCACTCGAAGGCATACAGACACTGGATGTACTGCTTCTTCAGCGAGCTGGCTGCGCTGCTGGACGTGCCCACACTCAGGTTGGTGGCCAGCTCCCGCCACTTCTTGTTTTTATTGACCTGGGATCAGAGACAGGATGTGATTCAGACTACAGCCGGACGAGGCGACCTTGAAAACACAAAGCTGCACGTGCCTTTACAAAGCACAACAGCGAATGTTTTAAGGGATGAAACCACAATATTCCAGCATTTCATTTAAGCTCCCAAAATCAGCCTCAGTACTCAGCAAAAGCAAATTTGATGCTGTCACAGACAAGAGGCAATACAGACCGGACTGGACAATGCTGACCCTTTTGTACAGTAATTATTAGCCCATCTTATATTTTTCATGCTTAAAAGGCTACGGGAGCACTAAGCTCTCCCAAAACACTGAATTTCAGCATGACTGTCCGAGATGCCATGAGGATCTCCATCAGTCCAGAAGCCTGTTTGATAGGCAGAAGCAATTCTGGCAAATAAGCAACATTTCCTGCAGGATGACAGACAACCATGTTGAAACGACCTTTTATTGTAGGAGTTAAACCTTTTCGCACCAGCCCCCCCCCCCCCCAAAGGAAACATCAGAGCTGGCCCCAAGGCTGCTTTCATTCTGAAGTGGAGTCAGAGAGGCAACCCCACCGAAAGTGACATTAGCTGAAAGCCACCTACACACACACACACACACACACAAGGCCATGGTGAAATATTCCTTAGTTCTCTACAATAATCCAGTTTCTAGTCCTCTCCCAGAGACACACTTTATAAATGAGACCAGGGCAAAGCTGAGTCCTACAGCCAGCCAGCCAATAACCACAACACTCGGAGACATCACACCCATTTGGAAGTTTGATTTTTTTCCCATTGTATTGATAATTAATTAGTATCATACAATCAAGTCACAAATACAACACAGCTCATTTTCATGTCATTTCTTAAATGCATGCCAAAATCAAAATCTCTCGTATTTTACCTCTCTATACCTATCCACTATGTATGCGCTGCAAGCATCTATTGTTTAATTTCAGTTGCATCGTCTTCGAAATGGCACGTGTGCCTCTGCTACCCGACCCATTGTTTTTTTTTTCCTCATTTGGCTGGATTTTTTTGAAGGATCTGTTAACTGTATATTTATTGTGTATGAAAAGTGTTCCTGTACCGCAGTATACGTAAAAGGGCTTATCAACCACAAATTAGAAATGCAACATCAGCAGGTGAAAGCAAATCTATACAACTAGTTCCCAGAAATTCCATGATGTCCCAAAACATGAAAATTAATGCAACATATTACTCATGGTATGCAACGTGAACTATTGGGACACCTTCACAGAACTTAAGTTTAAAAGCATGCAATGAATTGCAAAAAAGCTGCCATCGAGTAAACAAAAATCCAGTCGCAAGAACACAGATGCAGGGATACAGTAGAAGGGCCCCATACAGACAGATCGCACAAGTGCACATAGCTCTGTCCAATGATACAATTCAACTCCTACAATTAGGCGTTCTTACCGCCACATAACCTGCAAGATGTGATGTCTGTTCTTTCAAAAAACACACAGCATGCTCACCAACACATGGGGGAATCTTTAAGCGGCTCTGCCTTGAACAAAAATCTGCTTAGTACAGCAAATAACAGCAAGCTGACTTTTCATTATTAAAAAATAACATCCACACCAATCTCTACCTGAAGGAAGAATATGGAAACACCCCCAGAAAATGTGCTAAAAGGTCTGGGTGTACACCTTATATGAGCTATAGAAGGCCTGTCACGATAACCCCTTCTGTTGGACGATATACTGTCCCAGAAGTAACTGCAATAAACGATACTGTCATTTTGAGATCATTTCATGCCACTGATACGATAATGTAATGGCATAATTCGGCAAGTACACCCTTGCAAAAAGCAATGAACTTTCTGGACTCAGGCCCCATTAACAAAATGCATTATATATTAAACATCTGGCACAGAGGTATAAGCATCATGTGTTTCTTTACAGGCAATATATTGCCAAAGCAGTTTTGCAGAGGCTTCGCTCACTGACGCAAATAAACCTCGATAAGATCTTTTCTACCCTCTAAAATCAGAATAACAAAAATGTATTTGAAAAATGACTGACTGCGAAAGTCTGAAAATACCGGCATTTATACGATTCCTCACTACAAGATTATAGATTCCAAGATGGCTACAAACGAAAATTAAATATGTTTGTACTGCAGCACCATATTCCAGTGAATGCTTTTGCATCAGTGTTATCGTCTTTTCTTTTTTTTTTTTTAATAAAAAATAGTGTTTATACTGTTTTAGACCGAAAGACAAATCATTACTTTAGCTATAAAGTATTTCAAAACCATGCCGAGAAATATTTGACAGTTTTTATTTTCTCTCATTTGGTTTTGGAACCAATATTTCTAGTTGTCATTTAGTTGTAGTTGCTAAATTCTCATCTTATTTTATTTCAGTTTATGGAAACATTTTTAACGATTATGACCCTGTCTTGCATATTATAAGCATATAATGCACGATCAGTTTTAGTAAAATTCTTATTTATTCTTATAGCATCCACACCACACTTAACGTGACTTTTGAGAGCAGCTGGAAGTATGAACATTCAGGACTGTGGACGGTCCGGCCCTTAGTTTCGTGTGCCGGGATGCAAATCGCTTTCACGTCAAGTATGAATCAGCCATGAGTCACGCTTGCAGCAGAAAGCAGACAAGGGGGCAGAAACAGTGTGATTGGCTAAATGTTGGGGGCATTCATTCTCAAACACAATTTGACAATGTCGAGGTCAGAAAAGTTAACGGAGGTTATGTCCATATGTCGTGCGAGAAATCGATAATGTAATGATAGTGACAGGCCTAATTTGCAAGACATTCACATTAAAACTCAGGGAGGTATTAGTGGCACCTTGACAGGACCTGAGACTGTCGTGTCCACAGCTGGGACTTACCTGTGTGAGGCCACCAATCTCCTTGACCGACACGTAGAGACGGAAGAGGTCCAGCGGTTTGCGACCCACGGCAGGCAGGTTGCTCATGCCCATGGCCTTCTCCTCAATGAAGGCCAGGTAACGGTCCACCCACACCTTCCGCTCGGGTTCCGGGCCCAACTCGTAGAGTTTGGTGATCTTTTCATTGGTGGTAGTGGAGGAGCTGGATTTCTGTGTAGGAGGAGAATGGAGCAGAACAGCAGGGGAGAAGTGAAATTCAGCCACAACTGAGAGGCTGGATTTGCAGCCCCAAGAAGCAAGGCATACGACATTAAGCTCATGACCCGCTGGACTAAAGGCCCTTGGGGAGAAACACACTCCACACACAGTGTTAACTAAGCGACCCGCTGAGTTGAAGGTATTACAGTAACTACCTTGGATTTCGTTTCCGGCTTTGAAGTCCCGTCTGCTTTGTTGTTCATCTTCTGGGGCTGGTTTAGTTTCACATCAAGGCCAAACTCCGGGCTGGGAGCCATGCCTGTTGCAGGGTGAGGAAAATTAGACAGAACGTCACCCCCCCCCCCCAATTTATATCACAATAAAAAACTTTTAAACATATTGCAGGCGGGGCCACTGACAGCCAAGCCTCAAAGACTCAGTCCATCTGCCTGTTCTTTACAATTTTTATGTCAAATTGGTTTGTCTGAAGTTTAGGTAGATTAGCAAACTCTGATACCATGTGCAAAACGCCAGAGGTAACCAGCACTTCGCTCCGGCCCACAGGCTGTCCGGCAGGCGCTCGACATAGCTACCGGTTGACAGACCAGCGGGTGGAGCAAAGGCACCATCAGCTTCGCGGGCAGGACTCACCCACAGAGTTGTTGGGCATACTGCTGCCCATGGAATAGGGGGCTCCCTGCGGGTTCATCATGCCTCCCATGCTGTTCATAGGGGGGGCGTAGGGGGAGCCTGTACCCATCATGCCCGGTGACATGTTGGGGTAGCCGGGAGGCCTGTGGGAAGGAGATGCTGTGCATTAGATCGGCTCCAGGGACTGGTCATGAGGGGAAGGTGGGAAGGAGAGCAACTTTCAGCTAGATTCCTGTTTTTCTACGATAAAGCAGTCCTGCTCCGCAGCCCCCTGCCCAGACACAGGCAGATGCTTAAATGGGCCGATTCAGATGGAGGGTCCCAGAGCCCAGACCACAGAGATACTTCCCCAAACAGAATAGCCTATTTGACCCTTAGTGAACGACAATTCCTGAAACCCTCCCGCTGAGACTGGGGATTAGAGCACAAGGCTGGTCCCCAGTCAGCAATCCTGCCCTTCTGCCTAGTTAGAGCTCACAGGTACAGTGATGGCTCCCTAGCAGCCATCCCTGGGATTCGTACTGTGACGTTCAAACAGCTGTAAACACGCAGGTGTTCTGTGTCACATGTAGGAACCAAGGGCTCACCTGTTGTGGATGGAGTTGCTGGATGGATGCTGCATGGCTGCAGCAGCTGACTCCGGGGGCTTCCTGTTGAGGCCACCTGAGGGGGGGCACATCCCAGAGCCCACCTGAGGTGACATGGTGCCCATGCCAGGCCCCATGTTGGGGGCCATGTTAGGCCCCACGTTGGGCCCATAGGGACGTGCACCCATCTGCCCGGGCCCCATCTGCCCTGGACCCATCTGCCCTGGACCCATCTGCCCTGGACCTATCTGCGAGGGCCCCATGCGTCCCGGGGGCATGCCTGTATAGGGCGCCCCCCCTCCCTGCCCGGACATGGGGTTCATGGAGCCGCCCATGCCAGGGCCAGGGTAGGTGGCGTTGGGCATGGCGCCATAGCCCGGCTGCCGGGGGTAACCTGTGAGGAGGAGGAGACAAGTCAGCTGGCTGCCTGCAGAGTGCCACTGATAAGGGGCTCGCTCTGTGTATCAGCAAGAGCCAGGCCGTCAGCCTGCATGGGACATCACCTTGAGGCCCATACTGGCCGCCCTGAGGACCATAGCTGCCCATGGAGTTCTGCTGGTACGACCCCATCCCAGGATGCATCTGGCCTCCTGAAGACTGGCGAGGAGATAAGGCTGAGCCAGACTGGGGCGACCCGTAAGGAGGTATCTGGGGGTTCCTCTGCATAAAACCTGCATGGGGGGGGGGGGGAGCATTTAGCAGCACGTCACCCAAAAGGTCCCCCAAAGACACACAAAGAGCCTAGCTGAGATGTTCCTCACCTCTGTCCTGGCCCATGGTCGATTGGCTCATGGAAGGGTGCAGGATTCCATCTGATTGGACGCTTGGCGGTCTCGGGGGCATCTGGTTCCCTAGGCGACAGAACCACTCAGAGTTAGGGGGAGCTGCTGCACGTTCCAGTCTCCAAGAGGTGCCGTTTCTGCTTGGCTTATTACTCCAAGTAGTGAGCGAGCTGTCCAACAGCAGCGCTCAGGAAACCATGTTCAGGACAATCTTGCAGACCCACCTGGGACAGCAGCAGGGGACAGAGGCCCAGAGCGAGGCTGCGACACGCTGGCGGGGGAGCCCACGGGAGACGGCGAGGGTCCACGGATCCCGGGCAGGTGGGGGGACGTGTGGGGGGAGAAGGGTGACTGGGCCGGGTTGCTCTGCTCGCCTTGACTGCTCGACACGCCCGAGGTACTGACACCAGGGCTGAGCGCACCCTCCGTGCCCGTGGGCAGGTCATCGATGGAGCCCGATAGGTCCTGAAAAGAGAGAGGGGGCGGTCATGTGTACGGAAAACACCAGAAAATACCTCCCCCTTCCTGATGACCAAAGCCTGCAGTCCCTCTAAATGTCCACCGCGGGACAGAGCAGAAAGTAAAACCAGTGAAGCTTCTCGCTCAGAATTACAACAAATTTTAAAAATAAATCATAATGAACAAAATCCTGTGTTCTCTGCAATCGCGAATGGCTGTATAGAGATAAACACCCTTTTAGCCTTGTTTGTTTGTTCAGCCTGGTCTGAACTTCCTAGCAGAAGCACCTTGCTTTTCTTCTGCCTTGCTCCTGTCGTACACACAATTGGATGATGTTGTCTCGAATTAATAAGCTGGATGTGTTTCCAGCAACATACCCAAGTCTGGTATAACCAAGCCAACAGATAGTCTTGATCTTATGAACTACTCTCTCCCCCGTACTGTTGCACTTCATTGGGAAACCAAAATGTTCACAAATTGCCGATTATGACTGACTGTAACCAGAATTTCCAATAACCATCTCACCACCACAATTAGCATAACATTCTCTGTGTTGAGCATCTACTTATAAATCTAGGCTCTGCTTATACTGTATGTTCTCCTTCATTTCATTTCGCATGACAAACCGAAAATGTACTGAATGGCACACAACGAATATGAGTACCATTACAGCTCTATAATAAAGTTACAATATTACAGCCAAATCTACCATTACTCCACAGACAAAACAGCAATAAAACAGTAATATGTATAACACATACAGAATTAAACATTTAAAATTCAGATGGGTTTTTCAGAACAGGGAGTGAAGCTGAGCCAAGTAGCATGCGGGAAGTGCTACATCCACAGGCCGGGCCCACGGCAGCTCTGCCAGCGGGGTTGAGCATGGGGGCGGGGGCGGGGGGTAGTCTGAGACCATGTACGCCCCCCCCCCCCATGAGCAGCTCATGTGCCAGTCAGAGCAGAGCATGACTAGAGGAGTGTTGGAGGGAAAAAATACATTTAAAGGAGAAAAAAACCTGGAAGGGGGCCAAGTGCTTCCCACAGAAAGCTGCAATGTGGCAGCTGGCCACGGCCCCAAAGCCGCCGGGGGGGGGGGGGGGGGGGGGGGGGGGGGGGGGGGGGGGGGGGGGGGGGGGG
>JAODLD010000144.1:26096570-26107554 GCA_026781065.1 Mormyrops boulengeri | reverse complement strand
CCACCCCCCCTTTTTCCCACGCTCCAAACAGAGCCTGTTGCTATTTTTGGGCTGTGACCTGACGCGGGAACCCCGGGAGGAAGGGCCAGGAAGAAGGGCCGCCAATCAGGGCAGGAGCGCAGACAGGCCCCCTCCTGCTGCCAGCCTGACTCTGCCCCCGGGGATCCCCACCGTCGCCGCCACCACAGCACGCGCCCGTCCGCCTCTGCCCAAGCAAGGAGGGGGGGTCCTCGCCGACCTACAACAACGCCCAAGGGCCACTCAGGGGACAGGAGAGGGGCTTCCCCGACACAGCAGGGAAACCCCAGCATGGGGCTCCCCCTTTAAGGTGTGCTATGCGTGCCCACGAATATCCTGCAGCCTAAAACAACATTTAGCTGCATCCAGAGAGCGCTATGGGCCGCAGGCCACCGGGTCATAAGCACGCCTTTTGTGCAGCAAGCAGTCCTCACATATCCCGGCTATAACACGGCCGTTTCCGTAGCCCCATCAGGCTGGAAGTCAGAGTCACGGCCTGGAAGCAGCTTCCACGGAGGCAGAGCCTGCCGTACTCCCAGATCACTCACCCCCATTGTTGTTCCTTTCTAAAATCACGCTGCCTTCGTCGCACTGCGGCGCACATGATGGTCTAATTTCAGCACAGATCACATTACGGAGCAGCTACTCAACACTGGGGCACGTGGTCCCATTTCTTGAACTCATCGGTGTGCCTCTGTGCCATTCAGTCATAAGGAACCAGCTACAGGCTCTAACCAGGCAGCACCCAGCCACCCTGGGCCAAAGTCCAGACGTCCCAAGACAGTCATGCGACGCGTCTGCGGAAACAGGCAGGGTGGGGCGGGGCGCACCATCCAGCTGCACATTTTTGTTTGCATGGCTGACCCATTTAAACCTGCTGCATATTATTAAAGGGCAGTATTTTGACAGAGGAGGGGACTCAAATAAAACAATAAACAAACGAACAAACCAGTGTCTTTTAAAGGCTTAACGCAGCAATCTCACTCATAAGCCTGACTTTGACAGCAGGCATTTTAGGGACCACAGACATACTGGAATAAAATAAAAGCGTGCCACAAGATTGACAAACAGTACTTCAGAGGGGCAAAGCAGTAACGGCTGTGTATCTCCGGAATGAGCGTGCTCACTGAACAACGCGCATCGACGGCCGACAATAGCGTGGAAGAACAGGCATGAAGGGACCGTGGCTTACGACACTAATATACAGAGACATGCAGGCGCAGGTGTTATCAAGCAGGATCAGCAGCAGGGTGTACAGAACAGCACCATCTCTACCTCAGAACCGAGTTTTTGACGCTCATCAGGTGCCGTACGACTCGAGCCGGTGAGTCCCACCCCCCTGCAGGCAAACTGAAACTGACACTGATAGTACGAGAGCAGACATTCTACCCACCCCTCCCTACCCAGCTTGAGTGACAGTGTAGTGGGGGGGCCCATACCATTCCAGTGCCGGTGGGGAGGCATGGCAGCTCCTGTTGTCCATCGGTCATCCCCGCCATCTGAATTTTAGAGGCATCACTGATGTTTGCCCTCATCAGACCCCACTGTGTGTATCAACAGACCTCGTTTGTCATCCCCCCACCCCACTCTACTCTACTCCACTCCACTCCAACCACTGGCCCCAAACGCAGGGAGGGGCTCCCCGAACAGACTCTGCAAATACAATAGCTGCAGTTCCTCCTTTTCCAGGACAAGAGGCGTGGCAGAGAATTTAACCAGCTCCTCTCACTGGGTAGGAAGGCGTGTGCGCAAAAACACGTAGATATAGCTGCAGTCAGGCCTTGAGCAGCTCGGCCAGTGCCAGGCGCTTATTTCCAAACAGCTCAGGGTTGCTCCGGCTTCTGCTGACTGGCCCTGCCAAGCGCATCCCAGAAATTTAATTACAGCTTCACCAGCTGGGCCACTCCACAGACACTGGCCACTTTCCACCTTGCTTTCAATCAGGGAGCCAATCAGATGTGGTAGACGAGCCAATCGGGTGACACAAAGCCATGCCACGCCCCTTTCAATATCCACAGTCAAAGAGTGGCCCTCTGTTCCACAGAGAGGCTCCTACATGCGTGCAGATCAGTGCAGGGTAAGCAGCTCATTCCCTCGATGAGCAGGCAGCAGCCTGACTCTCAGCCGCTCATTCTGGGAGCTCTCAGTTTGGCACAGGGACACAGCGCAACCTAAAAATAAATTACAGCGAGATGCATTTAGCTAATAGAGGGGAGGAGAAAAAAAAAATAAAAAAAGTCAGCCTCCCCCACCCCCCACCACAGAATGCTGAATCACCACTTCGCCGCGTCAATGTCGTATGAGAGGACTTCAACCTTGGAAAAGCAGAAGGGAACCAGCGGTGAAAGGGGATAGCCTCGGGTGGGGCAGATCCACGGCATCTCTGCACGGGGGTGACCCCACTCGTCTGCCCTTTGCCCCCCCCCCCAGCCACCGAACACCTTAACTGGCCTGGCTGGACGCAGGCAGACACACATACATACACACACAGATACTCAGAGGCCGCCACGCTTGCTCTGTGCAGAGTAGGGGCAGCCTGATGAATGTATCCCCTGCTGCCGTGGGGGGGGGCAGGCCGTCATTAAGCAGAAGCACATGCCAGCTGAACGGGGCCACTCTCCTCTGTCCATGAGGGCATCACAGAAAGTCTAAGAAATACCAAGGCCACGCAGACGCGCACAGGGGTGCCACGCAGACGCGCACAGGGGTGCCCCCCCCCCCCACCCAAAAATGACAAACGTCCTGTGCCTCTGTAGAGACCCACTGTTGCAAAGGAAATTGGTCCAATTTTACAAACAGCATTCAGACACTACATGAGGCATTATTTTGTGCAGAACAGCAGAAGCTTAAGAGCTTTCACAAAACATTTCAGTCTCGGTGAGTCCCATCTGGGGCTCCCCTGACCCCAAAATGACAAAATGAGGCCCACAGATGAAGAGAGGGCGGAGGTGCTTTTAAAAGGATTACATCATACACATATACATTAACGCCAGCCCCCCAACACAGACCCCTGTCACGGCCCACCTGACCTGCAGCAGCCACCACTCCTGCCACGGTGTGCTATCAGTGCCACTGAGGAACTTGTATGGCTGGCCCAGTGCCCGTTTAAACCCTGGATGGCATGGTCGCGGGGGGGCGGGGACACAGGGCATCCTGGAGGCAGCTGTCTCTCAGAGTGCCACGGGGGGCGGGGGGGGTCTCCCTGGAAGCAGACTGCTGCCAGACCAGCTGCCCCCCAGGATACCTCCACAGGCATCCTGAGCTGGAGCACCGGACTGTACAAGATGCCAAACATGGGCCCGGGATGTGAGCATGACTCGCACCCCTCAGGTCTGCCACAACTGCCAAGGCATCCGCTGGTCCTGCAGGGCCCATCCTGACCATCAGAGGGCGCTCCCGTTCCACCACAGGCTCCAGCAGAGGGGCAGGCCCATGTAGCAGAGCATTGGCACTGCAGCTAGTGGGGAGGAGCCCTTGCAGGCGCACGCAGAGCGCAGTCGGTGCGTGTGCAAAGGGCCGCCTGGCAGGCCACACGGTCCTCTGCTGCAGTCAGACACGGCGTCATTCGAAGCCAATGTGCAAATCCCCTAGCAGAGAGTGTGAGCGGCCATCCTGTAGCATCTACTCTGTGTGGCAGCTACATGGTCCTTGTCAATCACCACCAATCTTATCACAGAGAACCTCCAGGATGACTAGTGATTGGATGATGGGTGTGGAGGCAGGGATAAGACTGCCCCCAGTGGCTTCAGTGGGTCTGACACAAGCCTGAGCTCCATAACTACTCACTGCTCCAGCTTAAATCAGCCAGACGGCCACACAGACAGAGGCCCTGGGACAGGCTTGTTTGGGGGCGGAAGAGGAAACCAATCACAGCACATGCAGCTGTGAGATTAGGCGTACCATTATAGGCATCTTAAAATCAGAGAGAAATAAATGTCAAAAAAATTGTCAAAGAGCCAGGAGGAACCCCTCGTTAGGCCTAATTGGATGATTGATACGTCTACGGAGAGCGTGGAAATCGATGGAGGCCTGGCGGGCAATGGCAAGTGTAGACGGGCGTGCCAGAGCACCCCCTCAGATGGCAAGCGGGGGACAGGCCAGGGGCTGCAGGGGGCCTATTGTCAGAGATAAGGGGTGGGGGAAGGGGCCGTCAGGCCTTTGTAAGGCTTACAAAGGGCCGTCCGAGGGGGCGGGGGCTCCCCAAGATTGGCACAGATGCCCCAGTGCCTCACAGAGCCTCCCCAGGGGTAGGTGTGTGTGTGCGCGCGCGTATGTCCGCTTCCGAGCCCCGGACAAGCAGCCATTTATGAGGGAGCCCGGAGAGCCTGGACATCTGCCATGGAGAGCCAGTAAACAGCAAGGGGGGCAACTAACACATAACGAAAGTGTTAATGAAGAACACAGAAAGGAAGCTTTCGTCCAAATTAAAAAATCAATTGCAGACTTCACTTCAAATCTAGCAAGGAATGATGAAGTGAGGCAGGGGGGGTAGGCGATCAAGGAGGGCAGTTTCCACAGCCAGAGGCGGGCAGGCGGGCGTGGAGGACCATTTCCATAGCAAGAGGCAAGGAGACAGGCATGGAGGGCCGTTTCTACGTCGAGAGGCTAGTCGGTGGGTGAGGAGGGCCATTTCCATGGTGAGAGGCCAGCGGGAGAACAGGGAGGGCCATTTCCATGGCAGGCAGTCAGACGGGCAACCAAGAAGGGCCATTTCCACGGCCAGAGGTAGGTGGGTTAGTGAGGAAGGCCATTTCCACAGCAAGAGGCAGGCAAACAGGCAAGCAAGCTAGAGCCTCCTCATGCTGCAGTCAGCTGCTGCCTTTGTGCAGCGCAACCAGCTCGGCAGAGCAAAAAGGGAGGGGGGGAGGGGGTGTGGAGAAATCTTTATGGAGCCCCAAATGGAAATGGGGCTTCAACTGAAAACATCCTCGCCCTCTAAAAAGCAGCCTCTGACGAAGCTCTCACTTTCCAAACAGGACTCGGTGCCATTTTTAGACTTAAAAAGCCCCATTCGGAGAGACGGGAGAGCAAGAGACACTGAAGGCTGGGATGGAAAGTGGCAGGCGGACGGGCCCTGGAACCTGAATGAGACGTTCGCTCAGGAAGCAGTGGCTCATGAGCCTCGGGACGAGAATAGAAACAGGAAGCATGCCCCGGACACTGAATGCTGCAATAGCGCAGCTCCGCAAAACAAGGTCGAGTAGAGGAGCGCCGTTAGGAGAAGCTGATTTACAGGGTAAGGCGCTGGCTGGCGGAGGAATCGAGAGCGAGGGCAGCGGCAGAAGACCCAAGCAGCCAAGGGAACATACAAACAAATAACGAGCTAACAAACACTAAGGGTGGGGCACCTGCACTGAACCTGGTTGCAAAGCTGGGTTTTCCCACTAACAAATCAGCACCCTCAATCACAAAAAAGAAAAAAAATAAATAAAATCAAGGATTTCCTGATCTTATGAGTTTAAAATCCACTCGAGGCATGATGCTAAAAATCACAGTATCAACTTTAGTACATTCCATTGATACTTTTAATCGTCCCCAAAGCCCAAGTTGACTGGTCTGTGAAATAAGGTCACTGCTGGCTTTTTATAAAGCATTTTTGCTTGCAGGAGCTGCTCAGCACAACAGAAAAAAAAACATTCTACTTATAGGAACTGTGTTCAGCTTTCGCTCAAGTCACAAGTCCCAGTCATGGGGAAGTCGCCCAATGAAAGGCAATTAAAGCATGAAGCCCTTTGACGCCCCTGGGACGGGGAGTCAGACAAATAATGACCAAACGGTAACCTTATCTGGACTTTGAGGCTGCTCTCTGCTTGAGTGTGTGTGGTCTAGACTGGGGAAAATCACAGCAGCAGAGCCAGAGGGGCATGGGGGGGGGGGGGGGGGGGATTATTCCAAAAATATATTACACCTCCAGAAGAAAGAACACGCTTGCTACAACACTCAGAAACAAGGGAACAATGCAAGCAGCCAGGCACCAGCAGTTATACAATTTGAGGACAAAAGTTTGAAAAGTTCAAGGACACAGAAGGCGGGTGGGGTGGGGGTCAGCAGGTATTGTCCTGCGGCTTGGTCTGGTTACTTAACGACTAGGATGCCAGTGACCCCATAAACTGAGTGGCCCGTCTAAACCCCCCCAGCTGAATGTCGTAGCTGTTTGGCACATGAAGGGACCCTCGGATGGACCTTTCTCACTGATAATTCCTCACTTAATCCTCTGCCCACTTCCTCTGTGTTGGCTAAGGCTTAACCTGCCTCAAAACTCAGACATCCACCCCTTCACCACCCCCAGACTTACAAATAACTTCCTGTGGTCAAAGTTCAGGCTGCGATAGAAGGAAAGAGAGGGACGGGACGGCCCTCAGTGTTCTGGCAAAACACCATTCCTGCAGGGGATGCTGTCCCTAGGCCATACCTCCAACTGACTGACATACAAGACCATCACCTAGATGAAAAGTAACGGACCACAACGTACAGGGATTACTCCTCATCCAGACCGTCTGCATGCATTGCAGGTATTCCATCGATCATGGACAAGGGGCAAGTAGTTGTTTTGCTTAGGATCATGAGACACCAAGGCGTCCAGCAAGACATGTTGCTGGAGACACAGCATCCTGGGAGGTGCCGCAGTGTCCAGCAAGATACGCGGCCAGGAGATACAGCCTCTTGGGAGACACCACAGTGCCGAGAAAGATATGCAGCCCGAGACACACACAGCTGGGAGACACACAGCATCCTGAGAGACACCATGGGGTCCAGCGAGACACACGGCCAGGAGACGCACAGCATCCCGAAACGCGCGATGGTGTCCAGTGAGACACACGGCCAGGAGACGCACAGCATCCCGAAACGCGCGATGGCGTCCAGTGAGACACGTGGCCAGGAGACGCACGGTATCCTGAGAGACGCCACAGTGTCCAGCGAGATACACAGCCTGAGACGCACAGCATCCCGAGATGCCATGGTGTCCAGCGAGACACACAGCTGGACAACACAGCAAGTACTTCGCTCTTACATTGCCCATGGCTCAGCACGGGGGCTGCCCATCATGCTGCTGCTGAATGAGAAGGGCCCGTTTGGCTGGACAGCAAGCCTCAGCCAAAAAAGGCAGTGATTTCAAGCCCCACCTTCGTACCATAGCCTCACTGTCATAAAATGGGAAGCACTCTGTACCGTGCAAGGCCTTCTGGATAAAGGAACTCAGCCCAACAAAACAAATAGCCGCTACCCAGGCGTGAGAGCAAAGCTGCTGAATGAGAGCCGCCAGGCGGGTTTCGCCATCAGAGCGGGGGCTCGCACTGGCTCCCACAGGGGGGCCAGAGTGACCTCAGATCCCAGCCAACAGGCCGATTAATCCCCTCACAGCCAGCGCATGCACGAGGAAAATAGGGATTCCCCGTACGGAGGTGACTTCCTGAACAACGACCAATTAAAAGGGATTTATTTCTTCTCAAAATTGAAAGTCATGCAGAATAAAGGTCAAGTACGCAGCGTCTGACCAAAAAGTTTGAGGGGGCAGGATGATGGGCTGAGAAATGTCACCACTCGCCACCCCCCCCCCCCATGTGTCTCCATGCCAGCCTGCCCTCCAGGACCGGACCAGCATTACTTACAGTGCGGGGGGCAGGGGTCCTGGTTTGCGGGGCTTGAATGTTTCAAAAAGACACACATCTAATCAACACCTCACACTTCTGGCACTCAGACCAGAAAAACAAAAAATAAAAGCAAGAATCAAGTTTGGGACACAGCAAGGAATAAGCTAAAGGCAACGGCTGGGCCCACTGATGATGGGTTGTAACGACAGACACGGTGCAAGGATCCCAAGCAAGTGTGCATGTTGCACCCGATCACCAAACCAGGGCAGCAATTGAGTCAGTCTTTGCGCTGAGGCCATAATTACACATGTGATTCAGGCTGAGCTTGAGAAGCAGCACGCGCTTCAGCTGCAGCTTTTTAATAAGGCAGTTCACAGACCAGCTGCGTTGTACTCCATCCTGCCACATTCAAACCCTGTCCATTTCACGGCTCCCAGCTACTAATGTCTCCTGCGATATATTAAGAGGAATCATTAGGGCAGACTTAACCCATTTGCAAACCATCAATAGTTCATCTCGTTACTTAAACTGCTCAGAAAAGACTGGAAATAAAAGCAAAATGCTAGTAAAGCTCACTTTTAATGCCGATATTATATTGAAAGCGGTTCCTTACAGAAGTACAGCGTACTTTCAGAAATGTAAAAGAAAAGGTTCACTCGGATCTAGCAGAGTGGGCTTGAGCTAAGCTTCAAATCGTGCGGATGCAGCGGCGAGATCAATCAGCGATGGCGGCAGGAACCGGCTAGACGGAGGGCTAAGCTTCACTTGGGGGCCGCAGGCTGCACACTAATTACCCTGAAACGCTTTTCGGCATGGCAGCAGCAAGCGCTGGAGGAGCCGAGTGGCAAGGTCATGGCTGTGTAAGGGGCACTCACCGGGAGGCTGGAGGGCCGGCCCTGCATGGAGATTTCCTCTGTGCCGCTCTTACTGGAAGCCATGGGTGGGTTGGAAGGAGGGGCACTAGACTGGGAGCTGAAGGAATCCTGGGACAGGTCCTGGGGGGCAGGATGGAGTACAGATGTGAGTGTGCTTCAGAGGGCGCCACTGACCCTCAGGGCAAACACACGATCAGCATCGGCAGCAGGGAAGGAAACAAACACACTCCAGATAACGTCAGCCTAGTTCATTCTCTGTGTTTACTCTGCCTTTAACTGTGCTGCCACAGCTGCGTGGTGAAGCCATGCTTCACATCCGTCTCCCTCCCATGAAAACAGCAGAGAGATGCCTCTGATGACATCATACAATGCACCTTGATTTGTGCAGTTAACTTAAAATTTAGCCACGTTGTTAGTGTCTCCCAATGATGGCTGCAGCATCTGAAATGAAGGCAAGCTCGTTCACCTGCTACCTCGGCAGTCACGCTCCCTTTCAGAGCCAAATGTGACCCACCGCTGCCCAGAAAAGGCCTTCTTCAGCTAGCATCAAGCCAGCTACACATTACTGGCATTTTTAAAGTAGCTCTGGGAGATAAACTGGCTTCTGTAGCTCCATAAACTAGCCTGTTAACTGCATACAAAGCACAAACAGTTAGCTACAAAACTGAAACATCAGTTCATCGTATTTGCACATTCAGTGTTTTTTCACCAAGCAGGTCAATAGTAGAAACAGTGAATTTGCAACAGAATGCTATTTGAGTGTGTATGGTCCAGTCACCACATAAAATGAACATTTCCTTAGGACAGATTCGTAAGAAAATCCGTGAAGATATAGAAGACGATTGGGGGAATATTACGCAGACACATCCAATACACCGTGTGGTCCTGTCTTGTATGATGCCCACATTGATCAGAACTCCGTATAATCACACGCAGACATCCTCCTTAGAGATCTACAGATATTTAGAGAAAACATCGGTCAGGGCCGAGCAGTTACACCTTCAGGGGACCCTGGTCCTTGTTAGCAGCTGAATTCATGCTTGGTACTGGCAAACTCTACAGTCCCCGCATGGGAGTTAAATGCGCCAAGCCTGAGCCCCTGTATGGATGGCAAGGCGTGGCCAGTGGGAAGCGGCGGTGAAACGGAGGGCTGTGCTGAAAATTACAACTTGATATGCTGCCTCGACAGCCCAAACTCAGCAGCCAGAACACCCAGCAAAGGATGAGTGCTTCCAGCCGAGATGAGGGGGGCACGCACTCTGGCGGGAAGGGGAGTGGAGCCAAGCGGCCCGAAGGGGGAGCTCGCAAATACAGCAGACTGCGCACATAAAACTGTGCTGTGTTAAAGGCTGTGACATGCGCAGTGGTGTCAAGTGTGGGCAGCGTTTTGAGTGTCCGAGGGTCAAAGGTCATTCGCGCTTCAAGGCATGTCATCGCGCGCGCCAACGCAGATACACAGCACCTGATGCCCAGGTGCCCCACCCACACATACCCCCCGGGTGGCTGCCCTTGATTCTCCGTTTTTACTGCACTCACAGGCCGCCCCCACCCTGATCACACCAACCGACAAGCTGTTGCCAGTCTCCTCCTGGATGCACCCTTTCACCACGCCCATTAGAATCATTCCAGATGAACAGAAGGAGGCAGTAGTGAGCACAGTTGGGTTTTACCTGAGCAGGTGGGGGGAAACGCTGGTAGGGTGACTGCTGCTGCTGCTGAGGGGGGGTCTGTGAGTACGGCATTGGCGGGCCCTGAGGCGTCGACCCGTGTCCTGGGGGCTGCTGGGACGGGGCCGCAGAGGTCTGAGGCGGTTGCTGCTGCTGCGTGGCTTGCGATTGCTGCTGCGGCGGCGTTTGCTGCTGCTGTGGAGGGCCTCCCTGGCTCTGGGGGTAGCCAGGCTGGCCCTGAGGGGCCTGTGGAGCCTGGCCACTGGGCTGCGTCGGCGGCTGAGCTGGGGCCACCTGCGACTGAGGGTAGGGCGGCTGCCCGGGTGCCGGGTAGCTGGGCTGCTGGGAGTAGGCGGCCTGAGGACCAGGCTGGCCCTGCGGTGGCGGCGGCTGTGAGTACGAGGACTGCGGCTGGGCCTGCTGGCTGTAGTAGGCTCCCTGGCTGGGCTGGCCGTAGTTACCAGGGCCCTGCTGCCCGTAACCCATCTGAGAGAGAGGGCAGCACAGCATTAGCGGGACACTGGCACGTTGGCATGTATGCAGGCACGCACAATTGTATTCAGAGCTACTTCCTGTGAAATCGGTGGTTTTATGATGCTGGAGTGCTTGAGAAATAAAAACCCAAAGAGAATTAAAAATCAAGAGAATAACAAAGGAAACTGATCAGAGGGTGCAAGCAAAAACACAAAGAGACGCCTTTCTGGTGCCAGGGAGGCTACAGGCAGGACTGAAGGACTCAGCCAAACGGGGACACCAGACAGCCGGGGGGGGGGGGGGGGGGGGGGGGGGGGGGGGGGGGGGGGGGGGGGGGGGGGGGGGGGGGGGGGGGGGG